>RJWM01005275.1:0-93669 GCA_004363535.1 Dasyprocta punctata | reverse complement strand
AAGAAAGACCAAAACCCAGGAGACAAACTTTAACTCCCATAAGTCAATCTCCAGCATGAAGGAAAATGTGTAGTAATGAAATGTGAACTCCAAAGGACCTAGGTAGCCCTTCTTCTACATTTCAGGTGATTGTAGCTCTCATAGTCTCTCTCCCTTGTTTTGATTCTACTTACTCTAGTTGCTTTCCTCAGTTGTTCTGTGTTTCTACTTTCTTCATCTTTCTGAGTTCACTGCAATTTCAGCTTTACTCTCACAGCTTTCTCAGGGGCAAACCACCTGGTCTTCTAGGCCTTCCTCTAATATCTGGGAGGAAGCATTCCTGATCCCATAACTCTTTCATTATGCATGCCTGTTAAAGCAGCACCACATAGATGACATCAAGAACTGCTGCCAGCTTGAACAGTAGCCAGGTTATGTTGTCTCCTAGCTGTGGAGGCCTCCAAGTGTATGAATGCCCAAACACTGAATAGGATGCCCAGGAACAAACTCCCCATGAACCCATTCTGGAGAGCACAGTGCCAATCCCTGGGGTTCTCACCCAAAATAAAATCTTTATAATTTTATACCCTTAAACCTGTGATGGCATGTGTGTCATGGGCCATGCTGATTCTTGGGGTGCCCTCAAGCCATTTTTGTTTTTGTCCAATCCAAAGATTTCAAATGTCCAGGTTAGAGATGATTGTTCTCTCATCACGAAACAGATGAGTTATGACAATACTATAATAAAACTTCTAGCACTGTTACTCTTGTGCTTTTGGATCTTCAATAAAATAAATGTTGCTTATGCACAAGCACTGAAGTACCCTGCCAGTCTACCTGATAAGTGAGGTAGCAGCCAAGGGAATGATTGTCTTGCACATAGCAGGAGTTCTCTGTACAAAGGGATGGTGCACATTCCTAGTGGGCCACAGTGGAATAACACAAGCTTTCATCATGCCCCTCGATGAGGACACTATTTACATTTAGAAATTATTTCTTTCTATTTAATATTTTAAAACTGTGGTTGACCACCAGTAACCGAAGTCAGGGAACATGAAACCATAGATAAGCAAGTGCCTCTGTAGGGAACATTTTCATGGAACATTGGATGAAGGTCCATTACCACTATCCTTTGAAGGATATTAGTAAGTAGAAAAAAATGAAAGTGAACAACAGAAAGTGGGAAAAGTCTCAAATTATGTATGGCAGAAGTAGGAAAGAGACTTTCAAAGTTAGCCAAGAAAGGAGAGTCTGAATCAGAAATGTCTTCAAGGCTGCAGCAGGTTTGCTTCAGGAGACAAACTAACTTTAATGTAAAAACACAGGGAGTTCTTAATAGAATTGGATCCACAAGTTTTCCATAACTATTTTGCAAAAATATATCTTTGTCATCAGAAACTAACTATATGAGTCAGAAAACTGGCTCTTGGAAGAATGTGGGTACATTGTGTCTTTTAACAACCTGAGTCTGCCACAAATATTTCCCAGTGTTACCCAGTGCTTCTCTTCAGAGTTATATTATGTGGCCCCTACAGGATTTGTATACTAGCCTAGCCATCGTACTTAGTGTATGTATAATCTCATTGAAAACTCAGTTGGCTCAGATTCATTGCTGATAAAATGATTGACGGCCATGTTGGTTATCACACAGATAAATTAAGAACTAAAGGCAAAATAATAAAGTGGAGAAAATTCTATGGTCTGAAATACTAATGCAAATCATATAAAACTTTCAGAGAGAGGCACCATAGAAACTTCACATAGGATTAGAATCTTATTTTTTTTCTCATGTTTCTTATTCTTTCTATTATCCTATACTATGGTGTCTGGAGGATACACAGTTGTATGAAAAAGGCTATAGAGAAGAAAGATGATTCATTCTAAACATATATACCCCTCATTCCTACCCCCAACACACACATTACAAGAGAATAAAGCGATATTTACCTGATAAATATTGGATTGAAAAGTCAATGAAAATAGTTCACAGATATCTGTAGCCAATTTATGGTTTATAGTTTGTGTAATAATTTGAAAAATATTTTCTGGTGTTATAATTTGAAAAATATTTTCTAGTTTCTAGTGAGAAGTCTCAAGTCAATTGTAGCAACATTATTGGGAAAAATAAAGACTGAATGCTATCTCTTGTGAAGATTAAATTGAAGAGTGCCTTCCTTGGTCCAACCTTTTATAAACTATTTGGGGTGAGTTTTAGGAGGCAGACAGAGTAAAGGAGGTGATGAGAAGATCTTCCCACCTCCCCAGGGTCACATTCCAGCATAATGACTCTCCTTTTCAGGTTTCAGTATAGAGCGCTGGTGTGAAATGGCCTCCATGAGGTCTGAACTTGGAACTTTTTCTAATTAAATTTTGAAGTGTTTAGTGTGTTTTCATTTTGGTTTTCTAATTTGATAGGTCTCATTTGTGTCATTACTATGGATTTCTTAAGCCCTTGCTTCGGTTATTAATTTCTCAATTGTCCCAGGCTAAGTCGTTATGCTTTGATGTACACGTAACAGAGACAACTGGAGAAATTATCCAGAGAATTTAAATCCAGAAAGCATAGTTTTCTGAAAAAGCCCCTACTGAAAATAAATGTGTGGTTTATCTAAATTACTTAAGTTGACCTTCTACTTCTCTGAGGACAGTTAGCCCCTTTACTTTGGCTACCAAGTTTGACTCTCATGTTAATAATTTAGGGGAATTTTGAGAATGGGAGAAATTTACAACTTAAGATTGAAATTATTGTTGCAGTCTGAAAAAGCCCTCTCTTGTCATGGTGGTCAGCCATGTCTTGCATTTCCCTGTAAAATTCAAAAGAAGTAGTCCTTATCCAGCCATTCTATTCAGCTCTTCAAAATACTAAGGCAAAGGTCTGTAGGAAAGTTCTGCTTATACAAATTCTCAGAGGACTTCCCTTCATAATAGATGATAAACAGAAAGTAGATCTACAGCCCAGAAAATTGGGCTGAATGTTACTTCTGAAGATCTGATATGGTAAATTTTAAATGCATTTGTATTAGATTTGCTTACCAACTCAAAGAGGACAAATGAGCTGAAAATGTAACAAAAGTATAGGAGAAACTTGGAGAATGAAAGCAACTTTGATCTGGGATCAGTACATTCTTCACTGCAGTTGTGACACCAAAATCAACAATGACCATAGATTCCTTGATGAGAAAAAAACTGTCCCCTTATTATTGAAATGAAGACTTTCCCCATCTCCGATACTGATGTAGAAGTGAGACCCTCTCCACTTGGCCCTGCCTCTCTATCATAGCATAGATGCTCTTCTAGTTGTGAGGAGGCAGGGTAACTACAGGTTTGGAATAATGAAGCTTCAGGTAGAGTAAATACTATGATTGAGCCCTGCCCTTCAGTGAGGAGCCATAAAGGAGCACTGTTCGGAAACATCTCAAAGTAACTAGAGGCCAGGAACAAGAAAAGACCAATGACTCATAAGTAATTATGTGGTAGCTGGTAGTAATCAGTGGAGGACCTCAACATGCACACGTTAAACTCTCACATGATGATTATTAAGCTTTTATGTATTGAAATAGAACAATAGGATAAACTGGAAGAATGAAACCAATTTTTATTTGGGGTCAGTGTGTTCTTGGTTGTAGTTGGGACACCAACTATATTTATCAGTGTTGGTCAGTCTAAAAAAGGATAAAAATGTTGTTCAGATTTATAAATCAGTAGTCTGTAGTAACACACTTTGAACATATTGTTCAGGTTCACTGTAAGCATTAAAAAAAATTCTGTAGTAAAATTTATGAGGTGCTGATTTAACTAGCAAAGTCATAGTGACTATACTTATTGACTTTCATTTTCTTCTTATGAGAAAAGTCCAGTTTCCTTTACATAACCAATATGCTTTAGAATGTTCATAGTTTAAACTTCTATATTACTAACAATCCCTTTACCATCAATGCAAATAGCATATGTCAAAAGATAATTAAGATTAGTCAGTGCTAAGTTGCCAGAAACCCTAAGTCTCTCTCCTGAGTACCAGAAAGTTAATTGTGTAACACCACTGTATTTATCAGAGGTTTAGAGCATAAAATGCATAGGAGATTGGCGAACAGGGAGCTTTCTTATCTCTTTTCTCCATGCTAGTTTTAGAAATTTGATTCGATGTGATGTTATGAAGTGTATACATACACCTTGCGGGATGATTAAATCTAGCCAATTAACAAATGTACTACTTCACACAGTTGTCATTTTTGTGATGAGACCACATAGCCTCCACTCTTTCTATTTTTCAAGAATACAATATAATTTCATCAACTATGATCACATTGTTGTGAGTAAACTTATCAATATTTATTCCTGCTAACTTTGAATATATATCCTCTTTGATCAATATCTCCCCATCCCCCCAACCCCTACCACTTCATTTCTCTGGTGTCTACTCTTATACTCTCTACTCTATAGGTTACACATATGAGTGATATCATATGGTTATTTGTCTTTCTATGGCTGGTTTAACGCACTTAAACATAATGACCTTTAGGTTCATTTGTTTTATCAGGAATGCAAATTCCAGGTTGTCATTTTTTCATGGGTAAGTAGTATTTTAATATATATAGGTATACTTTTTTCTATAATGATTCTACTGATGAATACTTAGTTTGATTCTACATCTTGGCTCTTGGGAATAGCACAGATATAGATATAGATATAGATATAGATATAGATATAGATATAGATATAGATATTTCTTCAACGTACTGATTTTATTTCCTTTGGATATATATGCAATAGCAGTATTGTTGGATCACTTAACAATTTGATTTTTATATTGATTCTGTATCTTGGCTATTGGGAATAGTGTTGATATAAATATGAGAATGCAGATATTTCTTCAACATACTACTCATTTTATTTCCTTCAGATACATACCCAGTAGAGGGATTCCTGGATCATTTAGTAATTCTGTTTTTAACATTTGAAGAGCTAAAGATTGGAGGCTTTTAAGCAATAAATCCACATTGCCTGTTGACCTCAGGTATTATGCCAGATTCTGGGCTACAAAGATGATTAAGACACAGACTCCACCTCTTACCAAAAGAAACGGATGTGAACAACGTTACAGCAGTGGGTGGTAACACCGAACAGAGGAGGGGTAAAGGCACAAAGGGAGTCCAGTTGCAAATCTCAAGTGAGAGATCGAGAAAGATTATCTTAAGGTCTAGCCGTTATTAGAGTTGCCAAGGGAGGTGAAGAAGTGGAGAGGAGAATATAGGATACTAACTCAAGTAGCTTCTCCATGAAAAGAAGTCAGAGAGAAGACAGAAAAAAAGTAGGAGTGAGAATGATGCTTCTTTCAAAATAGAAGATTTTAAAATATGTTTATATTTTTAAGTCTGTTTATGTATTTAATACTCTAAGAGTATGAAACCAATAGAGGCAGATTTTTCACCAGGTGCAGTGGTGCGCACCTGTAAACCCAGCACTTGGGTGACTGAGGCAGGGGAATCACAAGGTCAAGAGCAGCCTGGTATTCATAGCAGGTTCTAGGCCATCCTGGACTACATAGGGAGACCATGACTCAAAAAAAAAAAAAAAAAAAAAAAAAAAAAAAAAAAAAAAAAAAAAAAAAAAAAAAAAAAAAAAAAGGAATGATTACAAATACAGAGAAGAGAGAGAAAACAGCTGGTGTAAACAGACCTACAGACCAGAGGGGTGTTGGCGAGGGGAGCATTCTGCATACTGGAGGAGGATTAGTCTTTGACAATGAAAAATTCAACCCCCCCACCCCCACCCAGGCCAAGCAAGTGCAGCCCTGTTCACACATCTCTGTTCTCCCTGTGCAGTGGCGACTGCACCCCACTGGTGCTAATACAAACTAGAAACTTGAGTCTAAGACGGTATTGTGTTTGAAGCTTGCTCTACAACTGTGTCTAAATAATACCACCATTCCCTGCCAGAATAAAGAAAGTAGTCACTGTTGGCTATGGATTTAGATTTATTGATATTCGCAGATAATATTCACAGAGACACCGCAGGCTGCAGGCTTCCACATTGGGTGCTGAAAAATAGGTTAAGGGAAAAAAATAGACTCCCAATGATACGCATTCCAGCAACCACAGGCAATTATCATAGATACGTGTAGAGCAAAATGAAGTTTAACACGAGAAGAGAGCCGTATACCTTTGGAGGAAAGATAATGTCCCCCAGTGTTCAGAATGGTAAGCCTCAGCTGTGATGTATTCTAAGGATAATATCTGAATTTATTCAAAACTCATAGTGCATAGCTTATCTTATGAAATGGCAGTTTTCTGGATGAGAAAAGTAGATATAATTTCCTTTAGAACAGTATGCACTGTATGAGAAGTCGACGGCAAACTGTGTGTCTAAAGCTGTCAATTTTTGTTTGGAAATGTAACCCTATATGGGTCAGGACCTTGATTTACTCATTCAAGGGCACGTGGCCTTATAGGTCTCAAAGACACTGCAGGTGTGGCACTGGATTTTACAACTGTGCTCCAGGAAATCAGGAAATATTGCTGTGCTACAAAATGCTAATAGGAATTTGATCAGAAAAGGTATTTTATGATCCAGCACAATATTCCCTAATTAATTTATTTAAATAATTGATTTTGTTCACTGTAGAACTTTTTAAAACCTTTACTATAAAAGTGGTCAGAATGGAT
The DNA here is from genome assembly GCA_004363535.1 of Dasyprocta punctata. Classification (NCBI taxonomy): domain Eukaryota; kingdom Metazoa; phylum Chordata; class Mammalia; order Rodentia; family Dasyproctidae; genus Dasyprocta; species Dasyprocta punctata. The sequence goes on along the minus strand of RJWM01005275.1, from coordinate 87,028 downwards.
CCTCAAAAGAAAAATTTGCTTTCCAATATGTCAAGATTTACTTAACATGCAAATGTTCTCCTTGAAGTCCAAGCAACACCTTGTCAAATACTTTGTTGGCCAGACTGTAGAAAGCCTTACCTAAGTAGTCCTTGCTCCTAAAGTAGTGATTTCATCCGACATGGATGCATGGTTCCTATAGGAATACACCTATGTGTCTGTCAGAGTACTGAAAGCCAGAACAACTTTAAAAGTTCAACCACATGAAAATGGGTGATAAGTGACAATTGTTTGTCCCACTAATGTAATAATGTATCACTGAGCCAAATAACTGAAAAAATGCCCAGTTTTCATAACTAAAGGAAACTAGTATAAAATAGGTCACTTGCCCAGTGGTTTTTTTTTACCCCAAAACTAAAGCTCTAATCCAAATAGTTCAAACCATTGTCAAGAAACATTTTCTTCAAACTTTCACTTGGCACATAACGAGTTGATGTTTTTCCTAGCTTTTTTCAATCAGCCAGGAAGCCCACAGACGGGAGAAAGCTATTGAGGTCGAAAGCAAATATAGCCATAGAGATAATATGAGCAAACAAGCAGAAATCTCAGGCTGTGTGGCGCGTTGTCCAGCAATATCTATTAATCCCTTCTTGAGCTGAAGTCCTGAACTGACTTCCGCCCCAAGCAGTCTTGTTCTAATTTAACTCCTCTCTGCTCCTTTGACAAACCTGCTTGAAAATGCAGAAATCTAGCTTCTAAATATGGTAGTAACATTTTCAAAAATACATATTTATGACTAGGGAAACTTTCTTCTTTTCATATTTATCAAATTCACATCTCATGTTTAACAAACATAAAAAATGAAATGGTAAATGCTACATGCCAGATTAGTTATCTAAACGCTACCACAAATATTATATTTTGTCGCCAATAGATTTTGCTTTCTTTTTTCTTCCAGAGAGTATGTACCTATCCAATAAAACCCAGGAACTGTCTTAATGGAACAAACCAATGGCCCATTCAGTCTAGAATCCTGTCTCTAGTAGCAGTTAATTGGGAATGCTTCAGTGGATGAGGATAACACTTGATAATGCTCTTCATGCAGTGAGAAAACCTCTACCTCTTACAGAATGAATACTTAGGTAGCAATGAAATGTGGAACAATTCTGATTGTAAATAGGTAGCCCAAGTCTTCAGTCAATATTCTATATTATTTTGAGATATATCTTTATTCAAGTCAATACAGAGCCAGGGCTGCAAATCTGATCCTAAAAGGAACCAAACTATTAACCAAAAACTAAGATAATGAGGATTAACTGATTAGTTTTAGAAAATTTCTATTCTCTTCAGGGCTTTTGGTGGGAGAGTTATGCAGTCTTACTGATCTTTGGAGTTTTATCTCCTAGCACAGCTCCATAGAGGCAGGATATATTTGCAAAATTGCACTGAATATGTTCTACTATTAAATATAGAGAAGTGTCTTCTTATTCAGGTCTTTGTGTTATAAGTACATGTGTGCATATAGGTATGTACAAAATTCATATATTTATATGTATATATAAATGTATAAACTGTATATTTGCATATAAATGTACGTATGCATCTATACTCATAGTGCTTTAAAAGTTTCAGCCTCAGGCTTAAACATTAAGTTATCTGTGTTTTCTATAACTTCATTGTTGGTTGAGTAGTTTGTTAGTTCAGAGGGAAAACTCATTTCTATGCAAAATTCAGGGTGTGACAGAGCTCTTTGATTTCTAGCATGAAATGTGCTCATGTTAGTATACATCACAGGGACCAGACAATTCAATTCATCCAAAACCTATGCATTGGCTTTGACAGACCCCAAGATCTTTTTTTTTGGTGGGGGGAGTGGAGGGGTTAAATGTTGAAAATGTCAACTCCGTAGTATGATAAATCCTGATTTCTCTCTACTAAATGCACCAGAAACCATTTATTGATTTTTTTTTTCAAAAAGAGAAATAAGAGGCACATTCCCACTGAATAGGAAGTCAGACAATCCAGTTACAGTTATGAAACTGAAGCACTGGGTCTGACAGACCTCTGATTTCAAACAACTGGCAAACAACACAAGTGAACAGAAGCTCCCCCTCCTAGACACACATACACATGCAAGGGTAACCTCATGGATCAATGCCATGGCCGATAGGAGGTCAGAGGAGGCCAAAGGCCAATGCTTCATTACCCATTTATTACAGTCATAGTGAACTGGAATTCATATCTGTAAGTTTATCAGTGGTCAGAGGCCTCTCAGAGGATTTGGTTTCACTTATACTCTACTGTAGAAGGTTTTCACTTTCTGAAATCTGTACATGAAATGAAATTATTATTTATTTGCATTGAAAAACTGAGCTCTTCATGCTCACAGGCTGTACTCTGTGTCTTAAACTTTATTCATCTATTAATGTCTATTTATTATCCCATTGAATCATAACATTATATAAAAGTGCTTCAAAAATGAAGCATATTGAAGTGAATTTGAAATGGTTTTGTCCAAGAGGGGTGGGGCCTTTGTTAAGTTACCTAGTAGTGATTATACTGAAGGAAAGCAAAGTATTTCTGAAAGATGTATGGGACAACTTTAATCATCCTCTATTTTCTTCACTACCTGCAAATTAAAGGAACAAAAATAAGTTCTATGGTAGCGATGACCTTGAGAGCAATGGTGGTACAACACATGTCTTTTTGCATGATGGAAGAGCATTCATGAATTTTTGGCATTATCTGAATCCATTCTTAAAGTATGATTTGCTATCTTAAAGCTGCATGCCCCCTCCTCTCTGTGGCCAGTAGAGTAGAAGGGGAGCCTCCCCTAGGGTGCCTACTGTTTGGTTTTGTTCAGTTTCATTTGCACACTGTGAAGTCAAGCCTGCCTCATAGCGCTGTGTGTCTGAAATAGTGGGAAGCTCATAAGGATTGTTGATAAGAAATAAATAAACTGGCATGATGTTACTAACTCATACGAGTTCAGGTCTCTTGTTTCTCAGTAATAGAGAGAAGATGCAGTCACCAGGAGATACCAAGAAGAGAAGCACGTCAGAGTTCATCTAGGTCCTTTAGATCCAGGAGCCAATATTGCCATATAAAATTAAGTGGAGTCACCTGCTGTTCTGGAGGTTGCTCTAACCATGGGCAATTTCCACACTCTGTCTGTAGTGTTCAAAGAATTGTGATGTATTAATTCTTTGACCTCAGTTCTGAATGTTCCCTTGTAGACATCTCTGTTACTTTGAGAAACTGGACACGAGGCACCATTCTTCTTTTATCTTACAATGGGTTCAGAGATACTGCATCAAGTAATCTTCCATAACTTTTCCTCAGCCCTCTATGACCCCTACTACCTGCCTAGAAAGATTGTAGTTTCTGTTCCTTTGTGAGTAAATCAAACCCATATCACCAAAGTTCAACAATAGAAGTTTGGGAAACATTTTTCCCCCAGAAATATAAAAACTAAGATTCTGATCAACACCAGCAATCATGTCCATTATAGGTAACTCCATCAAAATGTGTAGGTTAATAGCCTAGTATAGCCACAATTTAGGTTTCACTATGAATATAAGAGAAGTATAGAGGTTTTAAAAAAATTATAAAAATTTTGTCATTTACAACAGCATGAATGAAACAAGAGGATTTAAGTTAAATGAAACAAGCCAGACACAGAGAGACAAGTACCACATTATGTCCTTTATATGTGGTCTCTAAAAGAGTCAAATGCATAGAAGAGTAGCATATTGGTTAACAGATCTGGAGGTGTGTTTGGGGGAATTAGTCACCAGACATGAATTTAGAGCTAGATAGGAAGAAAAAGTTCAGGTGATCTATTGTAATAGTACCATGACAGCAGTTAATAATAGTGCATGGTACATTTCTTTGCTTTTTGTGGTGCTGGGAACCCAACCCAGGATCTCACACATGCCACAGAAATACTAGAGGGGGAACAACACCCCCAGCTCTGTACTGTACATTTTAAAATAGCTAAAACAGAGAACTTTAAATATTCTTACTTTACTTAGAGTGATTGACATATGCTAATAACCCTGATGTGACAATATATATGAAACATCATATGGTATACCATAACTATGTACAATTATTTCTTGTCAATTAAAATAAAATTTTAAAAATACTCTATAGGAAAACTGCTCATGCCATGGGGGCCAGGTAGCAAAGAGAGAGAAGGGAAGAGACAGGGAAGGAGATATACCCTTCCAGATCACATCCCAAGGGACCATCTCTTCTAACCAAACTCCACCTCCTAACAGTAAGTTAGCTATTGTACACGACCCCCCATGTTCTAATCACCTTCAAAAAGCCCCAAATATGAGCAGGGGAGACCCTGGAAGATCTTCTCAGGATAAACCATGCTATCTTATGATTGACTAAGGGATGTGTCTCCTTCATTTTAAAATAGGGAAAGAGGAATCAAGTGTCAAGGATCAAGTTCTTTAATCCATCATTAAAAAAGACCCAGTTTTCATAATAACTGCCTCCATTTCTTTATCCATTTTTCCATATTGTCTCCTGTCACTCTTAGAATATCCTGACATCACAAGTAAACTGCCAAAGGCAGCTAGACCTGGTTGGTAAGTCACAGCATTTTTTCTTTGTGAGTAAATGTGGCTTCTTTCAAATATTAAAAAAAGAATAAATTTTGGCTAATATTTTATGAAGTCTCTAAGAAATATCAATCTCTTCATTCATGTAATATACATATTTTAATGGCCTTCTCAGAAATGATAAATGTAGACAGAGCTCTATCAACTTAGGGATCCAGGCAAAGACTAAGTTTATTGGCTTGCCTTAGTCAGCTTTGCATAGCACCATTTATGTAATGCTTATCAACCTATCAGTTTATCTCTCCTATAATAGCAGAAGTGGGGAGAAAAGAAAACTGAAAATATTGTCTGATTTACAAAGACACCCAACACTCTCCCATAATATGTAATATATCAGCATCTTACACGAGGAAATGAATTTGTAGAAAAAGTAAACTACAGCAAGCTCTTATTTTAAAGAACAGATTATGACTATAGCTGCTTTTTCTACAAGCCTGGTTCCTCCCTTACTGCCCTGCTGAAAATCATACAGTTCCTGTGCTATTGTAACTAACATCCTCTGAACATATTGCTTTTTACTTCTGGCTTAATTAAGTCATTAAAATTATAGGGTTTTTACTTATGAGTTATTTGAAACATTCCATTTCTGGGGCAAAAGTTAGTATACAAATATCTTTGTCAATAACTTCTTTTTCTTCCTCTAAGTCAGAAAACCTGATGAGCCAACAAACAGAAATCAAAGTAACCCATGCAAAATGACCCCATTTAAGAATGTTGCAGCATAGGTGAAAAAGCTTAAATTGTGGAAGTAAAATATTCAGCCATAAGGTAGATTTATGTTCAGATTACACGGATTTTGAAGGCTGATTTAACTTATTTGATCATAAGCTTCTAATGAAAACCCGGTGTCAAAGTTGAATCCTTACACGTAAGGCAAAAATGAGCATGGAAACAAGCAGGCCTTTAATCTTTCTTGCTGGCCATGTCACAAAAGAAGGCGATGGAAACCCTCACAAAAATCACAGGCAACTTACGAGCTCCAAATGCATTTCCGTTCATCTTTCATTCAGTCAATAGTCATCCAGTCTTTTTGTTGGAACTGGAGGAACAAAATGAAAGGATTTAATTTGCGTTCTTGAGGATAACATAGTCTTGTGAAAAGACATATATAAACAACCATGGTATCACTGCATCTTAAAGTTTAAATACAAACTTCCCCCCAAAAGACTCATATAGTAAGGGTTTGATTCCTAATGCAACAATGTTCAGAGGTAGGATCTAGACAGTTAATTGGATCGGAAGGCCTTTCTTCATCAGTGGACTAATTCACTGATGGGATCCTAATTTGATGAGATGATTTGGAGGTGACAGAAACAGGAGTGAATTTGGGGGCACCATCTCTGGGACTGTCTCTGGTACCTGACTACTTCCTGTCTCTTGGCTTTGTTGGTGCCTTGAGATGAGCAGCTTTCTAACGCCTCTCTCTTCCAACCTGATACTCTTGCTGTATGCCCAGAGCCAGGGACGCAGCCAACCAAAACCTTTGTGATTGTGAACCAAAACAAATCTTTTTTTTTCCTTTAAGTTGACTTCATCAAGTATTTTGTCACAGCAATGGGAAGCTGATTAGCACACTGCATGTTATGAATGGCAGTGAGTACAGAGCATGCCTGGGTTCTCTTATGGCTTCACAGAAGGTGACACCCCCATACACAGATGATGCTCCGTAGCTCTGTATAGAATCAGTGACTGTAGGAATGTATGATTTCATCTGTATCTTATCTCTGTTGTCTCTCCACCAACTTCTATGTTTATCCAGAATTATCTGACACCTGATAATTACTCTGAGTACGCTGGTGTGGTGACTCCAAGGCCTAGCCGGTCAGAGCTATACAAATCAGTCTAAATTCATAGTTTTATAACCCAGAGTCTGTGCCCATTGACAGTTTATGAAAAGTCTCAAAATGGGGGAACTAAGCAGTATAATTCCTCTCTTTTCTTCATTCGACCTTTTATGCATTATGACCCTCTGATCAATATCCTACAATATCTTCAGATATTTTGATTTTTTTTTTTGCTTAATTTTGCTACATTTGTTCTGAGGATTTCACTCCATGCTAAAAATAAAATAATGCACTTGTGGGGAAAGTAAAATGTAAATGTTCTTTTTAAACTTTCTGATTACTCATAGATTTTTAGGATATATGAAATGATACATATACTTGTGTAAGAACTATCTTTACAACTAAGATAAAGTAATCTACAATGGCTGTGTTCCAAATCAGTGCTGGTATAGATTGGCTTAGTGTTGGAAGCTTTGAGAGAAGACTGCCCAAGCTTAAATAATAAAAATGACAGTGAATTTTCACATCAGAAAAGTGTAGATTTATTGTTTCTTATCCTATTCAAAGAGATAGGTAATGATATATGAGTTCAGGCACCTATGTCTAATTCCACGTCTATTTTATTAATAAGTTGGGTAGAAGACACATAGAATAGCATAGAGAAAAAATAACATGAGAAATAGGAAAACATGAAAGTATCTCCCTAAGGAAGAGATTAGCCAATCACTAGTCAATTTTAAAGGAAGGTTGCACTAAAGAATTCACAGATCCTGTTTTTTTGTTTTTAGTTTGTTTGTTTTTTTGTACAAGAGATCGAACTCACAACCTCAGGGAGGTACTTATGCCACTGAGCTAAACCCCCAGCCCTATTTTTTTGAGACAGAGTTTCACTATGCAGTTCAGGCTGACCTTGAATATACTTTGCAGCCCAGGCTGTTCTCAAACTCACAACGATCCTCCTGCCTCAGCCTCCCAAGTGATGGGATTAATCCTGTGTGTTTTATAAAAGCACAAATCCTTTTTACGTTATAGCTTTATTGACATAAAAGTGATTATAAAAGCAAATAGACTACCAAGAGAGATATTTAAATTATCTTTAAAAGTTCTAAAATAAAGCGGAAGATGTACACAGCTCAGGACTTCATATTTTTGTTATAAAAAGATGTGCACCTTTACTCCAGATAATTGACATATCTCTCTGGAGCAGAGGAACAAAAAAGTATTTTACAAAATTATGGACTTTTCCATACATGCATGTATTATGTTTTGATTGTATCAAATGGGCAACTTTTATTTTCTCTGTGCAAAGCTCGCGAGAGAAATATCTTGTGATCTGACCTTGTGTTCACACCCTCTGAAATTCCAAGGAGCTACCAAGGTTTGAAAAAAGTGTGACAACTGCCTTCTGCTTATTCTTCAGTATCTGCCCAAACATCTTGATGTTTCTTCTAGTTCTAGGTTTCTGTAATACAATAAAGAGGAATCTCTCAATTCTTTGTTCAAGTTGGAAAACAAAGAAACTTTTTGTGGTAGATAAAGGAAGAAGAGTATGATAGACAATGGAAATATTTGAAGGTAGAATAGAAATAAAAGATAAATTGTAAGATAAATATTTAAAACAGGATTTGGAAGATAGAAGTGGTTCAGAATTGAATAAGAAAGAAAATTCCTTTCCAGGTGATATATTTTGAAAGATCTGCCATGAAAATATCTTGCATGTTCCATGTAGATTGCCTTACAAAAAAATGAGAAATAACTGTGTTGAAAAATAATCCTTGCATTGACAGATTAATTCATGTTGTAAAAATAGCAACTGTACTCTTCTGAACTCTGAGAATGAGGGACAGAATGGTCTCTGGATGTGAGTCAAGACACGTGCATGGTAAGATGTGACAGTCATGACTGAAGGAATCTGTCCAATATCACTCTAAGGTTTGGCCACAGAAGAAGAAAATGTGGTTTAAAAGGGTACTATTGTGCTATGGCTCTCATATGCCCAGGTAATACCCTGAGTTACATCATGGAAAACAGCAATGATAGTGAAATTGGAAGAGCCTGAGTTTCTTAGGAAAGCATAGATTGTGTCTGTGACATATTGCTTTTAAGATAACAGTGATGAAATCTTTAAATGATCCAGTGGGATGTAATAAGTGTGTGTGTGTGTGTGTGTGTGTGTGTGTGTGTGTGTGTGTGTAGGGGAGAAGAGAAAAAGCAGAAGAAAAGCATGAAATGAAAGTGGTAGGCATTCAGAAGGAAGAAAACAAATTGAAACTATGGTTACATGAATTTTTTTTAATGATGTGAGCTTCACAGAAGATTTATTCCTTTGTCCTTTATGTAATGGTAAATTTAAGAGAAAAAATAACTACTCAAAAAGCCATGGTTAAATCATAGCTGTTTGATCTGACAAGCTAAATGAGAGAATTAAAAATGACTGTGTTTCCAGGAATAATACCTTGCAGACCTGAATTTATATTATGCTTTATGCATTTAATGCATTTTTTCATTGTGTCTCCAAAATAACCTCTGAGAATGGATATATAAAACGCCTAGCACAAAACTTGGCACATTAAGTAAAGGTCAGTAAAGCATTGATAGTTCAGATTGCAACAAGGTTGCTAATGTGCAGGTCAGATTGGGATGAGTTTAGGAAACTAAATCCTGGAAAGATAGTACTGCATAGGCTCTGGGGAGTTACTGAAGCATAGTATGTGAAATTCACCAGAAGCTCACCCTAAATGTTCATTAGAGGGGAATGCTGGGCTACGATTAGCCAGCGATAATAGAATGAGACATTTCTGCTTCCAGAAGTAGAAACTATTCTTTCCTAATAGAAGCCTAGGCTCCATGGTTAGAAGCTACAGAGTGAAAAGAAGAGATTGATTAAATATGTTGCTTCCCACCGCAGCCATCCACAATTTATCATTTCTAGCTACTGTGATTATTTTATATTCAGCACAAAGATGGCAATCTGGCAGGTTTGTGAGCCTTGAGACTCCAACAGATTGGGGCTGAATTCCTGCTTGTTTGTCAAGGCAATAGAGCATGCTCCTGCCAGTCAATACGCCTTTTCTTGCCTTGTCCAAACCATTTCCACTCTCTGCCTGTGTCAGTTGGATTTTGCAGATATGCCTCCAAAATATTGTAACAAAAGTTGCTATTTAATTTGAAGTTGTTTTGGCAGGTGAGCATGGCTGTTGTAAATTGTGATTCTGAATCTATGATTTACAGAGGGACAAGTCCTTATTGAAATATGAATGCTTTTCAACTTTGAAGGAAAATAAAAAGCTATACAGCCAGTCAGTTAATCAGTCTGATGACAATACTTTTGAGTATCTTGTAAACAATGATAGCATAACTTGTGCTTTGGGGAAATGCAGAAGAAAAACGTTAGTCCCTCCCTCCATAGAATTTCTCCACTTGCAAATGTATAATGTATCCACCTAATTAAAGGAAACTTCAGTATTAACTAATTTTTATAAGACAAGAGAAACACTGAATACAGAATAGCAGATTGTGGGTCAACCTTGAATAAAAATGTAACTGGAGGAAGTCCAAGGACATTGTGTGCTGACAAGAGTTTTACTATTGTTTTCACATTATATGACCCAACTCATGAGCTTTCTAAATACTAAGAGAAAAATAAATGTAAATGCTTCTTTCTCTTACAATTGGATAAAACTGTGTGTCTTCCAAGGAGTAACTGGTAAATACCAAAATTTTCTTTTGCTTAATATCAGTGTATTTCTAGGCTTCCTGGCTGAGCAGGGACCCATTCAATGGTTTGTACAGCAAGACAGCAGAGCGGTGTGAAAGCTCACAGCCTGACCCCCTTACCTGTTGAGGCAACAGGGAAGATTTGCCAGCTTCCGCTTATGCTGCACAAGTCTCCAGAACACTGCTTGTCACAGATGTGCAGGAGAGCATAGACATCAGCAGGTCACACACCGAGTGCTTCTGCCTACATATCCTTTCTAGGATAAAGGTTAGAACAATAGCTCTACAAACCGTTCATACTGGGTATGAGTATCATTGGAAGGAGCTGTTAGTGTTAGAGGGCCATGAAGACGATAGATCAGAAGAAACAAAGGAAGAAATGACTGTTTTCATCCCTGTCAGAGGCTTGGCCAACAATCTTGACACCTTGAAACGAACCTCACAACACTGGTAGAAGTTTCTCAATCCTGTTCAGCATGCTTATTGCTTTTCCAAAAATGCTTCCCTAATTTTTACCCACTTACATTTTTGTTACCTTATCTTTTCTGCTTTTCAATACAACTCTTTCTTTTTTACCCTTCTTAAGTCATTTCCCTTGAGGAAAATGAGTGAATCTTCTGACTCTGTTTTCTGAAGCTGGGATTTAAAATAGATTGTTACTGGAGGCTGGTTATTTTAATGTCGGTTAACAGCAAAAAAAGGGGATTCTTGCCTGAGAGGGAGGAGTGAATATCTGGGTTCCTCAGTTATCAGTCTTATTTGGTCTTGATTAGCAAGGCCAGGACTTTGTAGAATATTCAACTTGCAAAATATACAAGCAAATGCATGATGGAAAAATCGCCTGGTTGAGGAAAAGTGACTAGTAAATATACTATGGAAAATAGACCTGGTTTAGAAGTTCTTCACCAAAATGGGAACCATGAGAGGGCCATGTGTGTCTAAGTGCTGTACAGAGTCTGATACTTTATTTTCAACACTTTTTCTCTAATGCTTATGCGACGCCTTTATTAATAATGCTTTATATTGATATACATATTTGCATTTGGAAAGTACGATTAGATACAGCATCTGTTATTGATTTCGATACAGGGTGACATGACCATTATTATACTCATATTGTAAAAAAAGGATTTTAGAGCAGTTAAGTGCCTTAGTGGCTCATATTACAATCATATTCAGCTATTCTTCACTGAGTATGTACTAAGTACTAGGCAATTTCTTTCTACTCCTCTTTTATTATCTTTCAGTTATCGCTCATAATAACCATGTGGAACTGGTAGTATCACTTACCCGGAGCAGATAAGTTTCAGAGCGTGTAAACCACTGTTGAGAGTCATACAGCTCTTAAGGAATGAAAATAAGATTTAAGCTCAGATATTATGAATCCCTGTCCACTGTACTTAAGACCTGTGATAGTAACACTCTGAGCTGCTACTATAATGTAATGTTTGAGTCACACAAGCAATCACTTAGGAACTGTTCTGATCATATAGCTTACCAATTAGACCCATGTCCTAAAGTTATTTTCTCATCATGTTACCCAGACTGCAGAATGTATAGACATAAGCATGATAATTGTGGCAACAACAATAGTAAAGTAACTTGTAATTTATTGGATATGGTGAACATGAATACATATATAAATATATATTGCACTTTGGGTATTTGGCTGTTGACAGCCCCCACTCTATCCTTCTGTCCGACCTCTAGCAAGCTAAATCCATGTGTTCCAGTCTTTGGTGCCAGCAGAAGCTAAATCATGCAAGCCCTAGCCAATACCAGAGAACTTCTCCTTCAGTTCCACTCCCTAACCAGTTTAAATCTCCAAGCCAGTTGGCTGTCTTCGTTACATCAAGTTACTTTTGGAGTGACCTGACACTGTTCTGTGCTGTCCTGTGCCACATTATTGAAATAACGAAACTTTTCATTCCCTCATGGCACCATCAGTCTCAGCATCTGAACCAAATCATCAGTGGGAGGGTCAGGATACCTGTGTTGGGCCCGAGCACATACATTACCACCCGTCATTCATTCTGCAGCCATGCAGTTACTGCTACTTCTGAGTGTCAGATGTGAGCCAGGAACACAAATAGGGAACTAATTTGTGTGTGTGTGTTTTCACGTAATATTACTGGTTGGCTAGATAGATATCTAAAAGAAAATGATGGAAATAAATTTGTTTTTACAAACATAAGAACACTCTTCTTAGCCTTCAGTGAGAAAAGTTACTTGAATTATCAGATGGTCATTAGTTGAGTTAGATACTGTTTTGTGAGGTTTTCTAAGGTAGTTTCTAAGTATACCAAAGAGAGGTACAATGAAAATTGGTATTTTGCAAGTTTTTATCCATTCAAAATCCAGTTGCATCCTTCAGCTATGTAAATGCTTCACCATCAAAACAGTTTTACCTATGTTCTCTGAAGGGACAAATTGTTAATAAAATACTTGCTGCATTTTGACTCCTTTCTATCTAAGAGAGCTCAATTAAAATATGTTACCTTCTAGAATTCCTCATTACAGTTTTAGTGAGACAAGAGTGGAAGACGCAGAGACTTGGTTTTCGTCATCTTTCCTATCTTTTCCCCAGCTTCAGGACAGGGCAGAGCACTGTACTGAGGTACTCTTATCACCACTAACTGGGTTATCAGTTTCTAGCAGAAGCCTTCATGAGTAGTAAAAGCCACAGGGTTCAGTAACAAGACGATGTCACTCATTGACAAGGTTAGCGCACTATTTGAATATTTTGACTCTACTGGGTCAGAATGATTTGCCACATGGGACATTGAGAACATTAGGAGTAAGAGATACTTGTGAGAACTCAAGCCAAAATTCATAAAATTCAATCTTCTTTTCCATTTTTTCTATAGAAAATGACTTCATAGGTATTTTATTTGAAAATGCTGATTGTGAAACATCTTTCCAATTATAATTCTATTTTATATGATTAAAAAATTGTTACTCTTAAAATTTATCTTTGCTTTCTAGGCAATAATTTCATTCCAAAATATTAACATATTTCAAACATATGCCTGTCTTTAATATTATTTTCTTATATAAGCATCATTTGCCACAGTCATAGAGATTTTTCTGTGATTTTAAAGTATAGATAGTATCATTAATCTCTAGTCTTTGCTTTGTAGTTTTTATTCTATGTTCACTTCCAACCTGTTTTCTTTTCTCCTCAAGTTCCTAGCATGTCTATTAGGAGGGAGACTGTATTAGCCATGTGTCTTGACCATGAAATAGAGGCCCTTTAGAGGTGATTGCAATGACTTGAGTGGATTCAATAAACGAGTCAGCATTGTATATAAGGGAAGTTTCTTTACGCCTGATAAAAGGAGCAGGAAGAAAAATAGAAAGAAAAGCTTTCTTTCTTGAAATGAATCTGAGAAATCTGACAATAATAGCTTCAGCTTTGCACGAAGTGAAACTAGAGATGTCTATTAGACGTCACACTATAATCTTCAGTAGTGAATAAGTGAATCATTGTACTATGCATGCAACTGTCTACCTGGCGCACAGTCTGTGTTATTGAAGATCTCCATGTATTCACTGCAGGATAGCAATGTTGAAACTTGACGACATGCACAGGAAGCAACTTGAGGAGGGCATTACATAGGGAAAATCCTGCAGGGTAAGCGAGAGTGCAAGTGAAACTGTGAAACCGAAAGAATATGGTCTTACAACACTCAAAAAGGATTGAGATTCTACTCTTGGAATCTTTAGAGATTAAATTGTTCCCTCTTAGTGTACAGAGAAAACTGCTTAAGAAGATGGTGGAAATTTGAGTTTGAAAATAGTCTAAGACCTTTCTATCAACAAACTTTATGATCCTTTTCATTAAATACAAATCAAGTAACTTTCATTATTCGGTTCTCCAACTCCTTTTTTGAATGTAGCACTAGGCAGATATTCAGAGTTGAAACCATACTTTGATCAATAGCATACCTCTTTATTTAACATTTGCATAACCCTTAGGCAAGACATCTAACTCCTCTAAATCACAATTTTCTCATCTTGAAGAAGGACACAATTTACTCTATCTATTTCATCGGATCAATATAGGAATTGAGTGAGATAATTTTTGAGATTGAAATGTGTATGAATGTTAATTGTTATTAGTGGTTTTTAATACTGTTATTAGAGATGAAATATACTTCCCCACTTTTGGTAGTCAATTTTGACTGGATATAAATTTTTGTTCATTTATTTTGGTTTAGTGTTAGCGAGGATCTTGGTGAAAGTAATGGTGTTTGAAAGCACCATTTTTAGGAAATGTGACTAAGCAAATACATTTTCTTCTCTTTGTTTTCTGATCTACGTTAAAATGGGGACTAGAATGGATCATAGGACAAATGTAATGGGTCTGAGGAAGGTGCGAATAAATCCTGCGCAGCATGCTTTAATCTAAACTTCTTGTAAATTTGTGGTAGGATTAATTAAAGCAAAATTTAATGAGCTGGAAAAGGCTTTGTACCCTGTGGACATAAATAGTACACATCTAGCCCCAAGCTATTAGTATTTAGAATGCCCTGAAGATCTCAAAATTATTAGCAAAAAAAAATGGATCATGAGTTTGGATGGAAATGGGTTGCAGGAAAGAGGTATTAGTCCAGGTCTCATATTAATATGAAAATGGAAACTTCTGCACAAATAGTGTTTTTGACATTTGGGGGTCAACTGTAATGGGTTTGAGTCAGCTCTGCTTTAAGAAAACCTAACATCTAAACCAATAAATAAATAAATTAATTAAGTACTTAATTAAATTCCAAGAAAGTGCTTGATATAAATTCATGGGGTGTAGAATAGGGATGAGCCAAAAGCATTCTTTATAAATTTCAGATAAATGTGTCATTGTTCAGGAAATTTTTGACATGTGATGCTCTAAATCTTCATTTCATTACCCAGTTTAACCTCAATACTTCAGATACACAAGATTTTTTTCATTACCATATGGATAAAGCAACAGCATCTAGAAATGTGAATTGACTAAGCCAAAGAGGTATAGCTCATGTGTTTTCTGAGTGTTAGAGTTCAATTTTTTGACTCTGAAAAAATTAGAACCTCTCTACCACTATAAATAATAGGGAAACAGTTGTCTTTCTTCACTTATTTTGGCTATAGACTTTTCAGAATAATAGCTACATATCCTTCTGGGAGAGTCAGGTTTGTTTACCCAGGAGACAGTTAGACATTTGTCTGTTGGTCTACATTTCTTGAGTAACCAGAAAGCATTGCGGCTTTGTTACAGTGTATGATTTGCCATCTGATGAGTGATTTGGGCACCATGGAGAGCTGAGTTCTACTTTCACATACTCATGATTCAAGTCATAGTGGATATCTTTCTATAACAAACAATGATACTTTGGTAAATTAAAGACACTTTCTAGACTTGTAATTTTTAGCCAATCCCACTGTGAACATCAGAGAAATCATTTTAAGTACTGTTATTTCCACTTCTAAATCATTTTGTGCATGTAATAAATGTTGTAAATAAAAGTATTTTAAAATAATTTCTGTGTATTTCACTCTGGGATTTCACTTTTTTACTTTGCCTCAATAGATTCCAGACAAATATTTGTTGGTTTTTTCCTTTATTAAAACATGTTGGATTTATGCTTCTAATATCTTGTTTTGAAAAACCAAGTGGGTCATACTGAATTCAACTTTTTGTTTATTGAAACAAAACAAGTTATGACAAAAAGTCTATAAAAAGGAATATAAAAACCAAGAAAAATAAAAATAATATAAACGTTATAAGAAGTGGACATTTGGCCTTTAATTAGCTAATTGATCAAGGATGACGACCATAACCTGTCCAGTTCTTGGATTCAATAATAGACTCCAAAATTAAGCTTCAGACATTCTAAATTCTCAACTCTTTTCCTTTTTAAAACTAGAAAAGTTTGAAGTAGACAGCAAATAAAACTAAGAACCCAGTTTGGGTGAAAAATAAAAATACTGTATTTCTTTGAGTATGATAACATAGCAAAAAGGAAAACCAGACAACACTTCTAAGAATTTAGGCTTCCAAATACACCAAGTCTCTCAACACTATAAAGGCCATAAATTTTGTAAGGACTTGTTTTCTTTTTCATAATTTGCACCTTCTCTACAAATTTTCTATATATGTTCGAAAGCTTTATAGAACTGGAAGACAATAGAAATAGACCCAAAGGTGGGTAGAAAAAGCAGCTTAATCATGGAGAACAAGAACACACTCGGAGGCCAAAATGAACTAAAGTCCAATCCTTGATGTACTGTTTTCTAGCTGAATGACCCCGAGCAGTTTACCTAACTTCTCAGAGTCTTAGTTTCCTTACCTGCAGTGTTAGAGTCCAATACTACTATCATATTTTGCTGAGTAACTGTTACCGCTGATACTTGACCTAAATATTCATTACATATTTAAGATTATGTTCATAAGTAAAGGGCTAGGTCTTCTTCATACAACTATAGCATCACAAATCAACTCCGACAATCACCACAGAGAGGAAAACACCTACCTATCACTCCATTTTTGGGAATGCAGATAGACTACTAAAACTTCCCACACAACCTTCCCTAAGTACCTAGGTTTAGAATAAACTGTCCAAATCAAAGTGATGAATATGTTGGCATAGCAGTTATTTTCTTCTTTCGAATTAAAACAGCAGCATCTCGGCTTAATTATTTTTCAAACTGCTGTCCCACAAGCTATTAATTCACCTGCCAGAGCAAGTCGTCATCCAGAATTTGTTCACTGTTATGCAGGCATTTGTGACATACGAAGCAGGTGTGTATAATGTGAAGTTTCAAACACAAAACCTGGAATCTTTGAGGCCTGTCTCCAACTTTTTCCAGAAAAACACAGTACCAAAAGCACAACTGCATTTTTCACTTGAAAATTGGTCCCTAACAGAGGTGAGATTGAAAATGCCCTTCCCTGAGTCCTTTCTTCCTTCCCTTGTACCAAGCATGCATCCCCAAAACATCGTACCTCTTGGAATTCAGAGTAAAGGTGGAGGCTGTATAAAGGGGGCAATAAGCATAAATAATATCTGTGGGTAATAGGTTTGAAATTGCTGTGTTCCTAGGTAACTGGATATAATTGCAAATACTCTGGATTTCACAGGGCTACAGTGCAATTATCACTCTCATTTCTAGAATAAAAGAAAAAGATTGCAACAGGGTTGCTACAACTCAGTAATATGAGAAAGGGACCTTGCTAGAAAGATAGCAGTGGTTCTGCTTGTTTTACTTAGTGTTCATTTCACAATGGGAGTCTGTGTATTTATAAGTCTAAAAGCACACAAATCTATGTGATTAAAACCTTGTAAGATACAATATATCACCATTATGGTAAGACTACTGCAGGGTTCCTTAGTAAGTAAAAAAAAGTAAAAAAGAAAGAAAGAAACAAAAAGACAGAAGTGAAGAGTGATATCACTGTGGTATACAACTGCACAGGTTACCATGTGTTTTGGAAGTAATTAAAGCCAATCCAGTGATACCTGGTAGCCTAATGAGTGATTCTACCCCAGCCTCTCTCTCGGCAGGGAGTCTCCTGTGTGTTACTGTGCATTTCCGTAGTATTTACTGGGGTAATGAGTGTTATTGCTGTGGTATAACAGCAGGGTGCACTGCTCGCTGCGTTTCCCAGAGCCCAGCCATAATTAGAAGGCAAAATGTGATTGCTGTTTTGTAAGACACCCATCATGATCTATTCCTATATTGTTCCATACTAATCACCAAATGACAGAGTGCGATGTCCCAGGGTATTTACTTTGGACAGAGAAGATTTTTAAAAGTTAAATTAATTAATTTTTTGCTGCCATTGTGGTTTAATGACATTGTTTCTAATTTGTTGATAGAATATATAAATTGCCAAATTGTTACTGACTTATAAGCACTGACTCATCTACCATCTTTGCCGCTGTCTCCCCTGGGCCCTGGCAGTGGAGCTGCCATCGCATTGGCTGTTTCTGAAGCTTCGCTGTGCAGGCAGGAAGGAGGAGATAGCAGAACGATGGACAGTGTATGTCTGTCCCACATGGCCATCGTTTAGCATTTACTTGAACTGTTAGATTTGGATATTGTATATCTATATGACCTTCCTTTGTTTTTAAGTATAAAGGCTGACATATCAATCAAGAGGACACATAGTCAGTAGAACAAAGCCTCAAATTGGCTAAACATTTTGTTTTATTTTATATGATGTAAGTATAGAGAACTGTTTTGGTTTCAAATACTTTGATATACTGTCTGCATCAATGACTGAAGTATCTGGTGAATTCTGACAATCAAAGGAAGGAAGAGAAATCTTCACCAATGACACTGGTATTTAGACTCCTCCATGCAGCATTAAGTTCAGCAGGGGTGGCTGAATGAGACAGTGCCCTTATGAAGGAAAATACTGAGGAACACAAAATGCTCTTCCTCCAGGTTTGTGTGCAGAGTGCTGATACTTTTCTCACTTAGATTCCTTTCTCTGAAGAAAGAAATTTGAGTCAAATAATATTCATCAATCCATTTTCACCCATTTATTTTATTTCCCTTTTAAATTTCCTCGCTTGAAAGTGCTCTATAGCATCAAAGATCTTGGGGTTTAAAGAAGTCCTGACATTTCTGCACAGCACAGAGACTTAGAAGGTAAAGTGCTCAAAACAGAGAAGCCAGATCTCTGCTGAATGTCAGGAGTAGGACTTCTGCTGTTATTATTGGGGAAGTTTAGCTAGGGAAATGCACTTTCTGTATTAATGATACTGCACTCCAGCCATCTGCTGGGAACGTCACACTTGTGTAGAAGTGGAATGCTGATGAAAGACACAATTCCTACAGTGGCAATTAGAATGGAGCATCAGCTTGATTGGTTCTGATAGCCTCTTGAGGGTCGGTAGAGCACCCTTTTGGGGGTATCCAGGTGGGTCATTAAGGCCTGGCCTTGGGTCTATGTCTGGCCTCTGGCCTCTGTCTCTCTGCCACTGTTCCCCTGCTCTGCTTCCTGCCCTCCCTGAACTAAGCAGTATTTTGCAGCCCTACCTTCTGCCATGATGTTTATATCACACAGCCAGGCACGGAGACTCTGTATCCCCTTAAAATGTGAGCTCAATTGAACTTCTCGCTTTTATTTTTAGGATCTGGTATTGTGTCAAGCATGGCCAAGCTCATGAATATACTCACAATTAAAGCTGAAATTCTCAACATAAAGACACAAAAGCTGACAGCAAATAGCATAGGAATTAATGTTACGAGATCAACCTGTGCCAAGAATAGGAAGACTAAAAAGGTAGTAAGGCCCAGAATGCTTCCATCCAGGGTTTCACCAATATACACTATATAATATTCATAATACTGTGCATATATTAATTATTTAGTAAATCTGACACATTTATGAGTGCAGGGAGTAGACTATTAGAACATAAAATAATCCTTTTTATATTTATAAATCCCAGAAGATTTATGAATCCCAAAATGATTAATTGCGGACATGCATTCTTCCATGCAGCTATGTTAGGCTTGGTGTGTCCTGCAAAATGGTTCTTCCACATGGCTTAGTTTTTTGTTCAGGTAGACCAGACAGCCCATGGACCTTGCCCATCTATTCCCTGCTAATGTTGGGTCCTCCATCATTTCCCTGTGGCATGTCTGTCCATCTTTGTGAGCACAGTTTTTTTATTAATCAGCGAAACGTTTGGGCCTTTGAAATTGAAATGGATTTCAGTCTTCTTTATATATTAATTATTGATAAATGGAGCCTGGGAGACAAGGAAGAAGCCTGGCATGATTAAAGACAGATAGTTTTTAATTTTATGTCTCTCGCAGTGACAGAGAAATTTAGTTTAATAGGAGTAATTTTTCAAAGGAGATGCAATCATGAAGGAGTATGTACAGAAAATGGGCAAAGCATACTAAAAAGAAAAAAAAAATTGTTGGAGACATAGAATGATGTTTCTATAGACCACCTAAACATTTCCTAGAAAGCATTACCAAGAAGTCAAAGAGAATCCTCTTGAATGTTTTACCTATGGTTTGCTGATAAGAATTACAGCCCTAGAACTATAGCAAACACATATTATTTTCAAAAAGCTTACATTTCCAACTTATGCAATGTCCTATCTTCTACTGTCAAATCCTCCTAAATTAAACCAAAGTTCAAAAAGGCTTAATTATATTAATATCCCAAAACATAGTACCAAATCATGTGGTCTAGTCAAAAAATTATAGGCAAGTAGGATTGCCATGTTCCTGCCTGTTTCCATCATTTATTACTTTTTTTAGGGACCCATTTTACCATCTACTATATCGCATTAGCCACAAATAAAATGGAGATATTTCATCCCTTCCGGCAGACTCATGGGTAGTTTCTGAGGATCAAATGAAGCAAAAATCCTAGACAGTTTCTCTGGCCATTCTTAGTTTAGAACTCAAAATTTTCTTTTTTTTTTTTCTTTTTTCTTTTTTTTTTTTTTTTTTTTTTTTTTTTTTTTTTTTTTTTTTTTTTTTTTTTTTTTTTTTTTTTTTTTTTTTTTTGTGGCACTGGGGATCGAACTCACAGCCTCACGCCTGCCAGACAAGAACTCAAAATTTTCTAATCAAAAAATAAGTATTCATAACATGGATGGAACCAACATGGATCCATGAGTTACCACACATCTCTCAATGACACAGTTCTTTTTTATTCTCCAAACACATGACTAACCTGGCTCCATACCACAAATGTATGTAAGCCCTAAGATGTTGCAGGGCATGTTCTGAGACTTAGAGGTTTATTGTTTTGTTTTGTTTTGTTTTGTTTTGTTTTGTTTTTGATAGAGTTTCTGTCAAGAAGAATTCCACAGTATGGATTCCATAAGATGGATGCATGGTACCATACTCTTCATTTTATAATGAAGAATGCACATTTTTATGGTGACTATAAAGTTGGCAAGGTACCATCCTCTTAATCCCAGTTTAATACAAGGTTTTCAGTATTGTGTTTTGAAGAGGCAACCAGGAAGGAAAAGCATTGGGATGGAGAACTCAGAAGAATGAAATAGAAGAAGAAAGCTTTGGGTAGAAATGTGAGAACAATCCCAAGCTGAGGCCTTATTCAAATCTACATACTTCAAACATGGTTCTCAATGGATAGGAATAAAAACACCTCAGATATAGCTCTACCTGTCCCACTTCAGTGCTTAACCTTTTATATTATCTATTTATATTAATCTTTCTAAGATTTTTCATTATTTTCTTATGCTGAGCAGAAACCTTCAATGGCTTTCACTGTAACCACACTAAATCTATCTTTCTATTTTTTCCCTCCTTCCAATCATTTTCTCTCTTTAATTCACACTACATTTGGATATACCTCATAGCTCTTCAATAATATTAAAGCTTCTGTAGAGTATAAAGCCTGCAGTACACAATTATCGTCCTGTAACTTGCCCAGAGAAGAGAATCAATAAGTGCCTCAGAATCAATTGAAAGCCCATAATTGAGTAATTGGTTTTACAGTTTTATGTTTATTTCTAATTTCTGTGTTTATAAGTATCTTCACCCTGCATTACAATCAAACATACTAATAGTAACTTGAACTTCTTATAAAGCTTAAGCCACCAACATTAGTTTTCAAGTGGTATTTTTAATTGATCAATATTGTCATGCAAGTTTTCTCCCCAAAAAGATCACTTTTCATAGTGAGGTTTTCAGAAAGTGTTTCTAAGTGACTTATTTCCGAATCTGCCCATTTCCTTTGCCATAGTAACTTATTTGTGAACACACACACACACACACACACACACATACACACACATACAGATTTACCCAGGAATAATTTGGGTTGCATTCTTAAACAGTAGCCATGCCCAGAGGTTGATGTTTTGGGTACCACAGTCCCTACTACTTTTGAGAGATCTCCTCTCGGCCCTGGTACTTCTCTATAACAACACCTGAAGATATGTACACTTGAAGAATTTCATGACAAGAGTAAACGCAAACATTCCCATTTTAAAATGATTTGACTTGTAACTTTCTGCCTTTCAAATGGTGCAAAACCAATATGCATTCAATACAGACTGTCCTTTGGATTTTGAATTTTGTACTTTCTAATTTATGGATATATGGCACCATACTCTTTCATGATGCTGAGCAGCGACAGTGAACCTTAGCTCCCAGTTGCGAGTGGGGTGACCAAAAGAGCAGATAACCATACTCTGCAGTGTTCTGTGTTGCTGAGCTGTGCCATGCAGTCGATTAGGTGCATGAAATGCGTTTAAATGTGACAATACAGTGCACTGACCATAGCTCCACTGTTACTTGAGGAGCATCTGCACGTAGCTGGGAAAGTCAAACCTCTATACCTAAGGAGAAGTGGGGGTGCAACTGAACACAATGAATGCACCTCTTGATGAGTCCATAACCAAGCAGCACAACCAAGAAGTTAAACAAATGAAGAAAGGTTTATTACTTACAACACGTAAGGACAGCACTGGGGATAATTCCCAAAGCAGTGTCCCTCTTTGAAAGAAAAAAGCAAGGGACTTCTCCTGAGGAAACTGGTGCCTGTTCATTTTGGGAAGACTCCTCTCCACATCCTGAGATAGGCACGAGCCTGAGCACATGTAATTGGACCCTATCCTTCTTCATCCATTAGACGTTAAAAAAATGGCAGACAGTAATGTCCCTGGGCAAAAATGTAACATTAGGATGAGGTTATAATGAGCAACATTTATTCTTTGTCACCTAGAATTGGGACTAGGCAGTCTTGGTTAATTTAAACTGGTTCCTTCTGATTTGGAGTGGGAGAAAGGGTTATCTAAAATATAAAACAAAAACAGCAATGTCCAACATTGCAGGAATAGTAGCAGTCATGTAGAGGAGCAGCAGCTCATCCTGCATCCTCTCCCCATAAGGACAGGTGTATGCCTTAAAAATACCTACTTAAGTGCTAAGAAAGGCGGTTTATCACACAGGTAGCTTATACATTCAAATATTTTCACACACTGCTTGAAACTCTTGGACAAAAGTGGGCCCAAGATTAATTGCCCTTTGGGTTCATTCTCAATTTTTCTTTCCATTGTTTGAATTCTGTGTATCTTTGCTCTGGTCCTCCTTCTTGTCCCCTGCCATGTGTGCCAGAACTGGTTTGAGTCTTTTTACTGAGCTCTGAACACTATTTTTAGAAAATCCTAATTCTTTATCACTGTTTCGCCAAGGAGGCTTTGCTCCTTTCCATTGAGCTTTGCATAATGCTGGCTGCCAGCCTCACTTATTAGGCCAGAAATGGCTGTGCTCGGCCCCAGTTCACACTTTCTCTAATCTGAGAATTCTGGATTTTAGCCAGCAGTATCTAGGTTCTGCTTCCTTTTTTGGCTTTAAGTTAGGTTAAAGTTAGTTGAATTACAAACTGAATATTCTACCACTAGACAGAGAGACACAAGCTCACTTCCGTCACACTACTTCGTGATCTCTGCTGCAAATGCATATATATGGACAAGGACAGTGTTTGGGGTGTTTCATTTCAGTTCTTGCTTGTCATATTGAAAATCAGCTCTTGGAAGCAAGCCCTCCTTGTAAAGCAGTGCCATGAGCAGGCTGCCACTGTCAGGGAGACAGCCAGACCCTAGCCCCTTCCAGCATGCAAGTTGGCAAACAAGAAGAGCAAACACCGCCCTCACCCTGTAACCCAGCTGATCTGGAGATACACAGTCTGTGATGATAGCTATTGAGGTGAAATGCAATTTGATGCTTGTGGTGTTTGGTGTTTCACTGACCTGGCAGGTCTAGGGCCGGTGGACTGATCATCTATTCAGAGGATAATAGAATGCAGTGTGGCATCTAGGGGTGATCCCCTTATGAAAGTGGTAGCCATTGTTAATTCCCTATTGTCTTGTTTTGAAGTCCTGTATCGTTTTCATTGTTTTGTTGGGTTGGGTTCTATTGTGCTTTGTTTTGTTTGATTTTGTTATATTCGATGGCATGGGCATCTATTTCAAAGATAGTAAGATGTAATATGGTAGCCATTTTGGCTTTACTATTGTCTTGTTTTGAAATCCTTTATTGCATTCGTTGTTTTCTATTCTGTTCTGTTCTGTTTGATCTTTAGTACATCTGAAGGTATCTGCACCTATTTTGAAGACAGAAGGCATTATGGTAACTATTGTAGATTTCATATTGTTTTGAAGTCCTGTATAATTTACACTGGTTTGTTTTGATTGATTTTATTGTTTTATTTTCCTTTGTTTTATCCCCTTTAAAATAAAATAAAAAAGAAAATCAGTTCTCTCTGAATTATCAAGGTGAGTCCATTTCTAAGGACTCTGAGACTTGACATAGACAAATCATTCCTCACTGCATTGAATTATACACCTGAGGCTAAATGCAGAGGCACAGATACAAAAGAAACTCAACCATAGAACAAGGAATGTAGACACTCGAATCACTGGTATTACAGGTTGAGTTTTAAACTGCAGACAGAAGGTACCCAGGTCCAATGATGCCTTGTGAACTAACCTGCACTGCAAATGGTGAACTGTATCACTGACTACCTCGTTCACTCAAATATAATGCAATGTTTGCATAGAGCCCAGAGAAAGACTGGATCTGACTCAGTCATGTCAAATACAATTGATCTCTTTCATTCTTTAATTATTCTCACCGATTTCAAGATTAACCTTAGCTTTAAAATTATGTACATTTCTTCTTCTGAATT
The DNA here is from genome assembly GCA_004363535.1 of Dasyprocta punctata. Taxonomy (NCBI): domain Eukaryota; kingdom Metazoa; phylum Chordata; class Mammalia; order Rodentia; family Dasyproctidae; genus Dasyprocta; species Dasyprocta punctata. The sequence continues at coordinate 62,240 of RJWM01005275.1, read as the reverse complement.
TGGGTTCAAATTGTAGCCCTATCTAAATGTTAGATGGTAGTGCGTATTTTTTTTTAAATTTTGCTTTGTTTTGTTTTTCTCTTTTCCCTGAACAGAGATATTTGCTCCCAGTTATTATTGTCATAACAACCTGCCAAAAATAATAATATTAGAGGCTGTTAGGGTCTCCAACCAGGCTATTGTTGGACCCCTGATGCCAGTGGTAGTTTGCCTGGCCAAAAATCATATTTCAACATAATTGGCTATAGTGACTAACAAAGAATGAGAAGGAAAGAAAGAGATGCCAGCAGGGTTGATAGGATGGTTGTGGGCATTCATATCTGAATGGTCTCCAAATGTACCATTTTGCTTCTAATGACACAAGATTAGGAAAGGAGTATAACTGAGGCTTTATCAAATGTTCAAATAAATGGCCTGACCACCCCTTCTTCTCAGTACCACTTTTTTTGCCTTTTATAGATACAAGAGAAACCGAGCTTAAAGATTAAGAAAGGCAAACAGCAAAAGGCCTTATGTCTCTTTTTGGTCTTATTTTCACCATTTTCTGATCCTTTGGTAATTAACTTTTTGAATACTTTTCCTTGCAACTCTTATTAAACGATTCTTTCTCCATTATTCAATGTTCTGAGCTTGAACAAGCATCTTGGCATAGAAAGATACAGAAATGGATCCAGGGAATATTGGTGTTACCTGAGGGATGTGTGACACACGTGACATGTGGTGTCACACTGACATTTGTCACTTCAAAGGTATGATACCTGCTTTCAACTTTTTCCCTTCTCTTCACTAATGAAATTCTATCATTTCTCTTTCTGACAGCCAAATATGACATTGTCTCTTCTTACAGTTTGCCTTCTAATCTCATCTACTCACCAGGCGATTTTTCTAGGTTTGTACTGTCTGGTTTTCCAACTACAAATGGTGTCTTTCCTTCACTTGTCCATTTGAATTCTTTGTATTTTGTGTGTGCAAATTTCTTAGTCAATCTATCACATACAGATGTGATTGACTCAGTCATGTCCCTATTCCCAACCGCTAGCATGATGTACAGCCCACCCCCCAAAAAAACTTAAGTAGGAAATTAAATCAACCGTGAATACTTCAAAACATGTTGTCTCTGTCACTGCTCAAGCACATACACTTACTCTGTTGATGGTCTTCCAGTGTCCTGAGATTCAAGGGTGGAGTAGGTACCTAGAGTCAGTGTATATCACAGTATGTGTTGAAGAAATTGCTGTGCTATGTGAATTTTTCTAATAAGATGATTATACCTGTATCTTGGCAAGTTGTGAAATGCTGTCTTTCATATTCCACTTTATTTTTTGGCATGCAATCTTGCTGTAATGGATCATAGCTGCTAAGTTTAACTCATCAGTGCATGAGTAATAAAATAATCATTTATAATTTTATGGATGAAAAGTTCTGATATGCTTGCTCTATTGGTCTGGGCTATACCAAACACGGTTTCTCTGCACTGTGAGGCATGACAGTGATGTGTGTGTGTGTGTCCATACGGTACGCATTCAGGCTTGCCTAGGTTAAGTCTTGCAATTTGGAAACTTGGAAAACTTTCAGGTCTTGAAACATGCGTTAGTCAACGTTGTATTACAGTAACAAAATACAGGAGATAATAAAATTATGACTTCATTGTTTGACCTCACAGTTTTATAAATTTCAGTTCATGGTAGGCTGGCTAAACTGCTTTTAGCCCCGGGGCGAAGCAGTCCAACGTGGGTGTACATGGTGGAGGAAGTTGCTTTCCTCTTTGTAACAGGGAAGCACAGAAAGAGGAGGAGAGAGGCCAGGGTCCCAGCATCTTCCTCAAGGTGCCCTGGTGACTTCACCTGCTTTCCTAAAAGCCAACTTCCTAAAGCTGCCATCACTTCCAGATAGTGCCACAGGCTGGGGACCAAACCTTTAACACATAGGCCTTTGTGGGACATTCATGATCCCAACTATAGAGGAGCAGAAGCCTTAGACTGCATTCCTCGTTATTAACTTGATTATTCCTTGAAAGTAAATTAGTCATTGACTTTGGATAAGTCACTTAACCTCCCTAAGACTTCTTTATCTTTTTCAAGAGACAATAATGATACTGACTTACAAAGTTTTGAGGATAATTAGGAGGTAAGGGTGTTGTAAATACTCTATAAATCTGTGTTTTATATAATATCAGGCCGGGGGTCAATATAAGGACTTCTGTTCTGAAGTACAAAATATTCTCGCTATGAAGCTGTCTTGCTGCTTATGTTCTGAGGATGGAGTGAAGATAGAAACTGACTAGGTGAACAAGACGAATATTTTGTGTCTGACACTATGCAGCAATGAGGCAAATCCATGATTGTATGGATGAGGCACTTTTTCTGGGACATTAGGAAATTTCGTGCTGAAATTTCAACTAATTCTACATACAGATAGTTTACTTGTAAACCTCCAGCTTCGTGTTCTAGGTTTTTGTTTTCATTCTTTACTGTGTTATATACCAGTGCATCCCACCCTGGTTACTAATGACTGCTTAAGTTGTTAACTGATGATAGTTGTATCTAAGTGCACCGGTGAACTTTAAGGCTCTTGATCGTAATTTCCTGAAATTCTTCTTTCTTTAGCAATATGTGGGGAAAGGCACAGTCAGGTCTTTTCTATGAGAACGCTGCAATGCATACCACATTGTTACTGGTTTCTGGTTGCTGACTGGAAAGAGAGGAAACGAATCAAGATAAATGTTGCCATATTCCAATGTGAGGCACTCCCGGGCTTGGAACATGAAGAAAAGAAAATGAAGTTGACCCCGTCTCTCACCTTCTTTTGTTTGTAGCTACTGCTATTTCCTGTCTCAAATTACAAGTAGTAAAAGTATATGTACTTTGTCCTATTGGTGAAGGAAAAGGAGAAAGCTCTACATTTTTCCTATAGATTGCTTTATTAAAATTATATTCAATGCTATGATGCTGTTTTCTACCTCTTCTTTGGGTCTCTGACATTGATAACCCCAACTACACCATATTAAATACAATTCAGTGTCATTTAGATTCCATTCACCATTCCTTAGATGGACTTAACAGCTCATAGTTGTTGAAATACTGTAAAGCTAAAAAAAAATAAAAATAAATACAATAGAACCAAAATTATGGACCACTATTTTTAACCTCATAATGTTTTTGTCACAAATACTCTCCAAAAGAGAGTCATCTTACCCAAAAGAAATGGGTGTAGGGAGAAGAGGATTTTTCTATTGGTTTTAGAATGATGAATTAATAAATATTTTATGCTTGAGGCAATTTTAAATATCTGATAACACTAGACCAGAGAAATAATTTGCTCACCAGGTATATAATATATGTAAATATATGCATATGTGCACACGAGTGTCTATTATGTATAAGGTACTGCCCTACATTCCATGAATATTAGAAAGATGAATCAAATTATGGTCTTTTTCCTTGCAGTTACTATTTAGTTATTTCTTGTGACATCTGCATAAAAGTGATTGCTCAGGCTGTGGAGTGGCTAATATCCTAGTGAAAGAATAATGTTAATAAGAAGGCAGGGATCAGAGCCCCAGGGGTCAATCCACCTGTAAAACAAAAAGCGAGGGGGAAAAGTCAGTGAGATAGATAAAAATTGGCTAAAATGACAGAAAAGGGATCACAACCACTGTTGTGTCAGGTATCTGATAAGAAGAGACTTTCATGAAGGAAATGGAAATAAGATTTCAGAATGGCCAAAGAGACTCCAGACTGGGCAAAGGCCGTTGTGTCTGGCAGGTAGGAAGATGCAACCACCTTTGTGAAAAGTGTTTTTTGTAGACCTAAGCATACAACTGAGTTGTATCGTGTTGAAGAGAGTATTTGGTAAGGATATAAAATGTTTAAATTCTTTTGGAAGGTTGCTATTAAGGCAAACAAGACGGATGTGAGAGCTTGAAGAGATAGGTGTGCTTTGCTGTGGTATGGCGGAGGCAGGAGACGTGCTTCTGCTAGCAGGGAGGGACATGTTTTAAGTGAGAGGAAAAAGGAGGTGGAGAAAGATGGTGAGCAGTGCAAATGGTAGCAGTTGATGGAGTTGGAATTGTAACAAAGTGGAAGCCATGCACTGGTGCTATAAATATTTACATATGTATTTTTATATTAGCTTTGAATTACACAGTGAACTATTTTCCTTTGAGAGAGAAGACAAAACATAATGTTTGGTGAAATGACTAAAATAGCCAATGCCTGGCTTTCATAGGGCCGCTCAGGTCATGGGTTTTAATCATACCCTGAGCTCAGTGCTCTGGTTTGAGAAATACGTGTAGCTATTGAAATGCCTATGGTCTGAATTACAGGGGCCAATCAACATTGTTGAAGGTTGATGAGTGGTTCTAAAGAGCCACTTGAAGGTGCAGAGTGAGAATCCGGAAGGGGGCAGTAAGTAAAACTGTTTTATTGCCAGGTGTGGTGGCACAGGACTTTAATCCCAGCACTCAGGAAGCTGAGGCAGGAGGATCATTGTGAGTTCGAGACCAGCCTGGGCTACAAAGTGAGTTCAAGTCCAGTCTGAACTGCATAATGAGATCCTATCTCAAAAAAAAGGACCGGGGATTTAGCTCAGTGGCCTAAGTGCCTGCTTGGCAGGTGCAAGGTTGTGAGTTTGATCCCCGGTACCAAAGAACAAAGCAAAACAAACAAACAAACAAAAAACCAAACAAAAAAAAAACCCCACTATTTTATCTTTGTTGTGTTGTGCAAGTGAAAAAAGTACTAACTTAAGATAGGTTTTAGTAAGACAAGAAATCATACGGTAATCTCTCAAGCAACTAGTAAAACCAATATATAAGTATTTAAAGAGTTGTGCATGTTTACCATGCACAAAACACTGGGCCTAATTTCCAGAACTCAAATAAGAATAAGAACTTTTAGCCCCGTACTTCAGCACATCTGTGTGCATGGTCCTCTGATACCAGTTGTTGTTTATTCATAGCTTTGAGAGAATAAGAAATTCTGGAGTTCTCAAGTCTTACTTAATAAATAGGTATTCTATGTACTCACAGTATTCCAGACATTGCATTAAAGGTAATTCTTAGTGGTAGTCACATCAGGTAATATTAATCTGTCTGATGGGTGAAAACCTTGGCCCATGCAAGGCAAAATAACTTGCCGAAGATTATTCACCTAATAGGTAACAGAGGCAAGTCGGCAATGTAGTAAAAATCTTAGGCTCTGGAACTTGATTGCCTGGGTTTCGGTCTCATTTTGGCTGTGCAAATTTTGGGGAGTCTCTGAATTGCCCTGAGTCTGACTTTCTGTATCCATAGAGTGAATTTACTGATATGACTTTATTTCCTTTATGTAGGGTGAAATATGTTAATATATGTAATAAATCACAATTAGACAGAGCATATTTGACATACCTAATATGTTAGCTGTTATTATCATCATCATTCTGACTTCCTCAGTTCAAAAAACAGTGCATTTTATGCTCCCTAATGATTTCTAAAGATATACCCTACAAACCATAAATTATGTAACATGATATTAGGTAAATAAAAGGAACACTATTCCTACAAAAATTTGTGAAATACAAGTTAAACTATTTCATTCATATTCTTTACCATGAATAACTTAGAACTTGTAAAAATCTAAGATATACCAGGGCTTCTAAATAGAAATAAAACCTTTAGCTAAAACTTACACAGAACTTACTTTTCCCTAGAAATACCTATTAACAGTTTGAGAATTAGTAGTTTTTCTGTGGAAGAAACTTGCAAAACAAAAAAATCATTCTACAATTTTAGTAGGGGGAAATAGTTTAGGAAGAGCATCCATGACTGACATAAGAGTGGATTTGTAGAAAATCACGCCCAGAGAAACACTGAGGCCCTTCAGAGGATTGTCAGTGTTCTTAGAATAATCAAGATTTGATGAAGTTTAGCTCACAGTGAAGACTTAGAGATGTTTCAAGAAATGGCAACATGTGGGTGGGAATACAAGATGAAAGACTGAAGAAAGAGCTAATACAACAATATCAAGACCATGGGAGTAGATTCATTTTTCATATTAACAAAACGTACTCAATGAGATATTTATCTTTCTCAGTTATTTTTAAATAAGATGAAGTTTACCAGAGTTAAAAAGACCAGGAAAAGACCAGGGAATGCAGTAGAAAGCTTATTTGTCATGCGCAAAGCCCAGGATTTAATCCTCAGGTTTGGAAACAAAATACAGAAAGAAATGACCAGAAAAATGTGAGTTCATTCATCACAAGGATCCTGATATGTGATATACACCTCATCTTGTGCTTTTGCAAAACACAGATTTAGAGAAGAGAAAGAGAGAAAAGAGGGCCACAGACAGAAGAGAGAGACAGATATATACATGTTGACCTGTAAAAGCTAACTAAAGCTAAAACAAAGCAGCATTTGGCTATTAAATATTGCAATCAAGTTAAAATAAAATGTATTCATTTTCCAGCTTCTCGTTTTCTCTTAAGCAGCTGATTTGTTTTAGATTCTATGGTTAAGAATCTAAACAGAAGAAATGCACTTGAAAGCACTTGTGTCAGAATTAAATCGAATTGATGATGCGAGGTACTGCAAAATGAAGACGATTGTGGTTGTGTGGACTGCTTTGAAGTATCGATATTCAAAAACTCCTCAGTTTTCTGAAATAATTGTAGTAAATAAGGTAGCTGATGAAACTGAAAGGAGTTCGCTTATTTTTATGCTTAAAGTTACAATAAACAAAAGGTGTAGGAAGACAAAGGCAAGAAACCTTCATTTATGTCTTTATCTTCAACAGCCACAACTATTCTAGCAGCTTTTAGCAATGAGTGAGCTGACCAGCTTGGTCTGTTTTTGCGGATGTGTCTATTATCCAAGCTTCCCATCAACATATTTAGTAGAAAGTGAATGATCAGCAAGGACAGAGTCTTTACAAGTTACAGGATTTAGAAACAAGAGATATTCATTGAAATATACCCAAAGTTACAAGTTTTCCTTCCATTTTACAAATAGTCTATTTTTTTCCCTTATAATAATGCATTCATCTTATTCCAGCTCTGGGCCAAACACTGTGCTGCACCCCAAATATTCAAAACTGAATGTAGATATAGTTCTTATATTTCAGGAATTTGAAATTCAATAGAGATTAAATTAGATCTAATTCTCTCTACATTTACCAAATACTTTCTAAGTACTGGAAAATGATCTAGGAGTCCGAGATGCTACTTGGCACTATTAATTACAAAATACTATAAAATTAAAGGATTGGGATTCAACTTGGTAGTAAAATACTTGCCAAACATGCATCGATTTAATTCCTTGTATCCTTCCATCCATATTATGAAATTAAAATTAAGATATGAAAGGGTAAAGGCAAACAGAGAAAACAATGTGTAAATTAACCTTGAGATATCAGAAAACTTTTCTTTTGAATTTCAAGAAAGGCATAAGCAAAAATACACAGACATCAAAAAGCAAGAGGTATTTTGGGAATTACAGATCAAAACAAAGTGGAGGCGGTAACAAGAAGTCACAGGCAAGGTTGGAGCCCTGGGAGTCTTAGGGTTGTAGTAGTTGGTATGTTTTGGGATCTGGCCATAGCATTTTATTTATAGGAAAAAGGATAAAAGTTGAATTCAAAATGAGTAAAGGATTCAAAAATCTGAAGAGAAAGAGAAAAGTATAAAAGAATGTGAAAAAAAGGCCTGGCTACAGGAAAGGAAATGATACGTAAGTGTGAAAATTAACTAGGGTTCAATGGAGGCCCTAGGTGAGACTGAAGAGTTGGATGTATTTAAGGGTCATAGACTCAAATAGAGTCAGTTCCTGAAATCCACAGAGAGAAAGAGAGAGATTTTACTTCCTAAAGTGGATGAGGAGAAACCATTAGTGCTATGGCAAGAGCTATGATGGTATTGAAGTGGGGCACTCCATGGTACATTTAGCGTTTTTTCCAAATGCCCCACATGTACTGTCTTAGAACAAATAATGCCAGGCAAAGCTCAGCTAGTGGCTGGGGAAGTTGAACATCAAGTATAATTGAGATATATGCTTAATTAATTCCTCGGGGCAAACCCAAATATACCTCAAGGACTGTTTCTATTCTTTAGAACATTAACACTGACTTATGTCAATTAATTAGGGAATCAAGGAACAATTGTAGTGCCCACTCTTAAACAACAGGTCATTGTGCTAATTAGTATATCATGTCCTCTGGTGTACCAAAATATGCCATTTTGAGTGGTAAAATGTAAAATAGTGAAGACAGCAGTAGCCAATGGGAAAAATTATCAGCTAGTAAAAGGTATTTTTCTATTTTGGCAAAAATTAACCACATGTTTTAATGCAAGTTTGAAAATAAACCTACCTATATTGGCCTAAGATAAAAAAAATTTTTTTGTTTACTCTAAACATGTAGAAATGAATCTCTGGTATCATGTGCTTTTAAAATATAGGAAATAATAGGATGATCCTTATCCATGCTTAGTTCCCAAGTGTATGGGTTAATAAATAAACATATAAATTCCCCAAGACTGGGATTATGGTCAAATAACCATTTTTTTAAAAAAATAAGGTTTATACATTTAAATAAATCAAGTACTTTGCATGTACAGACTAAAAAGGAAATGGCTACCCATGGCTCTGTGTGGCACTTCTACTATGATCCACCCTTTTCCCAGCTGGTGACACACGTGTTAATGAAGAGAAAAAAATGGCACAATGCTGTTGGCAATACAATGGTCTTTCAGAACTTGAGACTGAAAAATAAGCTCACGAGATAAAAGTCTCACAGAGAGATAATTATGGGGACTGATCTGGTGTGGAGGACTGAAGTGGAGTACTGGTATCTATTCCTGTTAGAGAACTAATTAATAAAACTGCAGAGATTTCCAGTCAGTTCCTGGATAGTGGCAAGGATAATTGAAGGTTTGGCCTACAAATGACTATAAAGAAAAGTCTTTAATCCCAGCACTCGGGAGGCTGAGGTAGGTGAAGCGTTGTGAGTTTGAGCCCGGCTTGGGCTACAACGCGAGCGCAAGGCCGGCCTGAGCTACATAGTGCGACCCTGCCTCAAAAAACTAGGGCTGGGTGTTTGGCCCAGTGGCTGAAGCACCTGTCTGCCAGGCACAAGGTTGTGAGTTTAATCTCCGGTGCCACAAAAAAAAAAGAAAAAAAAAAAAAAAAAAAAAAAAAAAAAAAAAAAAAAAAAAAAAAAAAAAGAAAAGAAAAAGAAAGAAAGAAAGAAAAGTCTTGCTTTGACTTAAAGGAAGAAAGAAAGAAAGAGAAAGGAAGAAAGAAAGAAGGAATATCTGTTAAACTTTGTGTAGTTAATCAGACATATCACAGGGAAGCACTTTGGAAACATTTTTGAAAATTAACATTATAAAAAAATACTAAAGAGTAAAAGAAAGACAATGAGTTTATTACGTTAAATATCTAAATTCAGGGATGCTCTCCCGGCCCTGCCACACAATCAGAAACTTAGTGCATTTTGTTCCATCCTGAGCTTCCTTTAGAAATTAGTAGTACATCCCTTGCCTGGGACTAAAGTCACTTAAATGAGAGTATAGTCCTTATGGTCAGACTCACTGTATTCTAGTTCAGAAAATAAAGACCTTTGAAGGTGATTCAGCTCCGTCTGTGGGGCCACCACTAGGTTAATACTAAGTACGTAAGAGGCGGGCCTTTGTGTGTGGCCATAGCACCTTAGCATTTTGGCCACTTGAACAAGGGAAAGTCGGCCTGTAATTTTTCCTATGTTCATTTCTGATTTTTCCCTTTATTTCTCTGGCTGGTGGAATAGGGAATTTAAAATGAGAGTTTCCCTCCAGAAGGAGGAGGGAATGGAAACAAACAGAAATTTAGTACACAAGAAACACAAAATTTCAGTTGGCTGCCTCAGTCTCCCTTTAAAAGACAGGGCTAAGTCAGCAACAACTTTCTTGTTGGTTAGGGAATCCTACAAGCACATTTAGTACTAAGCCTTCTGCTAACTGATCTAGCATCATATAATGTCTCTAGAGAAAAAACTTTGCTCTTTGCCTTCGCTCTTTCCATTCACCTTGAGGGCACAGTGGACCCTGGCAGCTGGTTGTCCCATGCACATTTATCTACTATATTACCATGGAAGAGACAGAGATGTGTGAATTAGAATCAAAACAAGAGCTTCTAAAATGACCACTCCAAGTCTGCCAGGAGCTTCTTTCTTTCAGTGCAGTCTGCATATTGGTTGAGTTTTAAAAGCATTTGACAATATTTATACCCAACGCTAATACATTGGTATATTTCTTTCTTTTTTTATCCATATCTTCTTACAGTACAGAATGATTACATTCATGTTGGGTGTGGTGGCACATGCCTGTAATCCTAGCACTCAGGAGGCTGAGGCAGGAGGATCATTGCAAGTTCAAGACCAACCTGGGCTACAAAGTGAGCTCAAGGCCAGCCTGAACTGCATAGGGAGACCCTCTCTTACAAAGACCAAAATAAATAAATAAATAAATAAATCAAACAAAAACTCAAAATGAATTAAAGGACATAAAAATATGAGAAGAAAATATATGAGAAAATGTTTTTAAAAATGATTACATTCATCAGAGGAAGGTGGTACAGTTGATGAAATTTCTTAATTCCTTTTTAATCCTCATCCCCTTTCCTCTTTCCTCTTCTTGCATCTTATAGACCACTTCTCATGAGACTTATGGGACCTGTAAATTCATTTATATTTTGATTTTCTCAGGGACTACATTACAACTCCATGCCTGCATTGTGCCATACATGCAATATCAATAAACAGGCAAAATCTATATAAAAATCACCAAAATGGGAAAGTGTCATTTTCTGAATCCTAGTAAGCTTTTCTGAGAATCTAAAGTAACACAGTTGACTTTAACCTGGAAAATTCCTTAAGGACTCACTGTCTTTTAAGATTGTATTCCTGATTCCACTGAAAATAGTTATTTTCAATATGTCATTGTAAATCTGCTTTTGTAATACAAAGAGTTGAACATTTCCATTTTCAGTCTCCCTGAGGACTGTCTTAATTAATAAAGAAGACTCTGTTATAGATATGTAAAACATAAGCCTGGCCCTTGTACATTTTCTTATTGTGCTGAATAAAGACAGTACAGCTAAAAGAAGTTTACTTATATCCTCTCTGTTCTACTGATTTAATCTTGTACAGATGGTCTGAAGTCACCTTTTGTCACCTTAGAATGTATTTAACATTGTTTTCACTATTCTCATTTCTTATTTATGTTTTTAATCTCTTTCTTCTTTCTTTCTTTCTTCCAGGTAAGTCCTGCCACTTTGTTAATCTTACCAGAATGTTCTTCAGGAAAATGGTAAGTCTCTCTTGTATTATGACTTCATGTGCCAAGTATACAGAGATGATGATGATTTCAACGAACAAACAAACTATATTTGCTATCAGCTCATTTCCTGGCTTTTATGTATTAGCACTAAAAAAGTACTTGATCATGAGTTGCAGTTACAATGTTCTGTCTGATACTTTGATGAATCCTTGCTACTTCGGGTTTTTGGAGTGTTATTCTTAAATTACCCCAGAAAATTACAAGTTTGCTAGTGTGTCTATCAGAGAAAAGCTGCTCGGTCACTGATAGGCATTAAACCTTCTGTTCAGAGGTTATGAATGGTATCTGATTGATTTAAGATACTAAAGGAGTTTGCATTTTTGAATATCAGATTTTAGAATCCTAAGGGTAAATATTATTTTGGTGACACTGGATAATATAACATTTTAGAAAAACATGCCATGCCAAAGCTTTCAAAGCAAATGGGAAAAAGTGACAGTGAAATCAAGAAGCAAAGTTTTATCTGTTTTGTTCAGTGCTTCAGAAGGGAGGATATTGACACTACAGTCCTCATCTGCTAGAATTAGTTTCATGGTCCATTAAAGAAAGCACAAATTTAGCTTTGCACACTGCGGTCTTTCACTGTGAGAGATGACGCAATTTGCAAGGAATTTTGTTTCATCTTCTTTAAAATAAGAGTGTGTATAACAAGCTGAAATTATGACTTCTTAGTGTTGTCAGCTATTTTGTTTTGTGTCCTTGGCTCCTCTGCTGGGTTGTACATAAGTATCTTTATACTAGAGTCACATTCTCTCTTGTTAGAAGGGACCATTTCAAAAGCTTTCTCATGAAGTTGAGCATTCATTTGACGACATCAAAACAAAATAAAAGCACATGAAAGGACATTTAGTTGAGACCAAGAGAAGAAGAATGAAAGCTTTCAATTTTCAATCTTTTGGTTGAAACATTCTTTAGGGAAAAGTGACGTACAGTACTTATATTTAGGTACTAACATTGTGGCATTTATATGATTGTGTGTGAGGCATGCGATTATGTCTCAAGTCATACATATTTTGGTACTACAACTTTCAATAATTCAATTATAGAAAATCATCATACAATACACAGACTCCTCTGCATGAAACTATAAAAGTAACTTTCAGAAGGAAAATCAAGAATTAACTGTAATATACACTCAGTTATTATTAGAACTCTTGAATTTTTATATAACTTCTTACACCTACCACAAGATCATCTCTTCCCCTTATACACTTATTTCTGTATAATTTAGGCCTCTTTTTGTTGCAAGTAGCAGAAATTAAGTGCAAGTTGGTTTTATGAGAAGGGAAATTGTGGGGTTAAGTACTGGAAATCTAGGAATCTAGCTGATCTCAGAAGCAGAGATAGGCAAATGACCAAAGAACCTTAGTGTGACCTAAGATAATAACTCTGGCTCCGTCGTTCAAATGTGTTGCTTCAGGTTAGATCTCTTGATTTCTATAAATTTAGTCTCACATTTGATGTCAAAAACAAAATTAGACCCTTTGAGGGTTGTCTCAGCAGGAGACCATTGCATATCATTGGCACTGATTTTATCATGAAAGTATCTCTAATGTAATGCAATGAACTTATTATCTCAGGTCTAACTTGGGTACTTTCTCCCTGGCTCCAAAAAGTTGGTGAAACTCACTCAAATTCAGTGGTAAAAAAAAAAATTGTGATTGTACTTGAACAAACTGCTGGTACTTGAACAACAGAGAATAGATCCTGAGAAGGCAATAAATCAATTAATAAATATCCATTGCTTCTTTCTTGCTAAATGCTATGTTTCCTTTGAAAAGTGTTTCCCTTTTCCCTCCCTGGAATGGTATAATAAAATTAGCCAAATCTGTTTTCTCAAGACTGGCCACCAAAAAGGTCAAGAAACAGAGCAAGTTCACCCTTCCAGGAAGTGGTGAGATCACTCTGTGATACCACAAAGTATTTCTTCTATTGGATCCTTGATATTTGAGCCAGTAAAACTAGGGCTAGAAACCCTAGAGAAAAACATGATAGTGTATTCTGTTTTACTTCTCTCTTTTGCCCTTCTTCTCACATCTTATGTTTACTAAGTAGAGTGAAAGAACATTGCTGAGACTTGAATTTCTAAGGATGTTCTTGTTTCAAAGATAGAATGGTTAAATATGAGATTATTGTTCATGAAGAAAGAGCATCTGAAGCTAATTTATTTCATGAGTAAAAGCTAAGGTAAAAGTATGGAAGTGGGGATGTGGCTCAGTGGTAGAACTCAAGGCCCTGGGTTCAAATCTCTACTACCACCAAAAACAAACCAACAAATAAATAAAACTTTCTCTGAACACACAGCAGTTTTTAATCCATAAAGTTTCCACTTTATCTTCTCTAAGTTATTACCACGTTTTAGCTCCATTTAACAGTTTACATCCAGTGACTACAGTTTGATAGAAATCATTCTTCCACAGTAAAAAAGAAACTCAGTATTTTAAAGTTTAAAACCCTGTAGGGTTTACAGAATGTGGTTAGCTGCCTCTGAAGTCACACAGCATAAACATCTCGGAGCAAAATAGTCAGGGTCCCCAGGTTATAAATCCCAATATGTTAAAGATTGCCATGAGAAAAAGGCAAAAAATGTTGCTTCTTTTAAAACGTGTACTACTACCGCTTAGGAAATTAAACTGTGAGCACATTTTTTGAAGATGTTTCATAAGCCTCTTTGGAAAGCAGCTACTTCAGAATTCTTAAAGAATCATTGGGCAAAATTAGACTCTTACAATATCATCTCTGAACATTGTTAGCTTGCATGCGGCACAGCTCAGTGGAGGCCCAAAATAGTCAGGGACTTTATAAAAACTAGTACTACTTTAGAGTACTACTTTCCTTTTTAAAAAGTCAATATTTTTGGAAGTTATATGAAGAGTTACAATATAAACATTAGGTTAATCATTAAAACTGATTTATTGGATTCATGTTTTATATACTTAGGATATACATAATAGATTTTTTTAAATGAAGAAAAATTCATAAGATTAAAAACACATGTCTCATAATCTCTTATTAGACACAAGCTTATTAATATTCATTAAGAACAAAACTTGTTAAAAATTACTTGTTTTATTCTCCAAAGTACCCTTAACAATATTTTGGATGTAATAGATATTCTCTATTCTTCACTGGTAAATAAGAATGAATATATTCACCTAGTCATGAACTTACAGCATATTCAAGTTATGATAGTCAATAACAGTTCTATCTGAAAAAGAAAATTAATTGTGGGGAGAATAGCATATCGTAGAATAACCATAAGAGAGTTGATAAAAGCAACTAAGACAAATCGGACATCTCGGCCAATTAGATATGTGCTTCCTCCTTTTAAAGCATGCACTGGTCAGAGCTCATGACTCTTCCTATGTCGTCCCATGAGTACAAGATCTGTAAGAACTCTCCGCTCTTAAGGGATCCTTTATTATACATTCAGTTTCTAGATCCATTTATAGATGGCAGTAGGAATTGTAGTGTCATAATGTGGTTGAGAAAGCAACAAAATTAAATCGATCCTTATCTTATTCTCTAGTCCTTTCAAGGCCACTGGCAGACAATAAAATTGGATGCTTGAAAATTCATAGATTAACTTATAACACCAACATGTAAGAATCTTAAAAACCACTCAATTCTATCCTTATAAAATGAAAAACTGGCAAACTGAAAAATCAGTGAGTATTCTTCAACTGATCAGAAAATTGAAGGTATGAGATAGAGGGGCCAATCATCACTGTAAAATCTGAAGAGACAGGAGAATGCAAAAAGTCACTCAGAGATCTATTTATTTGGAGCAGAAGCCACCAGAGGTATGAATCAGTATGATCAATTAAATAGTGGTTTTTGCAAATACGTAGGGCCTACCATTGACTTCTGCTGGAATAAGAAACTCCTAAAAACTGTGGTTTGGGGAGGACTTAAACTCTTTCACAGGTTCACATTTAGTGAACTCTCCCACCATAAGGGAGAGTAAAGCAAGATTATCAAGTTGATAAGCATAGAGTTGCTCATAGTATTTATTTATTATCTTTTTTTAAATGTCTGTGTGATTTTTCTTGGTTCCCTTATGGCTGTGGAGAGACTGGGAAGCATGGAGACTAATTCTTGTGAAATAAGCCCAAACCTTTCTCCATAATCGTAGTTTAATCTAGAGAGTAAAAAACATTGCCAGAACCTTATCCCAGAGATATTAGGATAATTTCTCTCATTTTAGCTCTTTTAAGATTTTAAGTGCTGTGTATGGGAGCTATACAGGAAGAAATATTTGTATAGGTTGGAGGCCGGAAACAAACTTACTGAAAGAAAAATTTATTTGAACATTATAGAATGCTCTTCCTTACTCATACCTTTCCATCACACCACCTGGGATCCAGCAGAGTGGTAGCTGTCACATTCTGATCAAAAGTATTTATTCCAAATCAAAAGGTCATAAAAGCATCTTAGATCTCTGGCAAAAATTGCTATAGCTAATTTTTTTTTTTTTTTTTTTTTTTTTTTTTTTTTTTTTGTGGCACTGGGGATCAAACTCACAACCTCGCGCCTGCCAGACAGGTGCTTAAGCCGCTGAGCCAAACTCCCGGTCCTAGTTTTTTGAGGCAGGGTCGCACTATGTAGTTCAGGCCGGCCTTGCGTTTGCATTGTAGCCCAAGCTGGCCTCAAACTCACAACGCTCCTCCTACCTCAACTATAGCTCATATTAATCAAATTTCTTGGGATCATAATTTCAAGTAAAATATATCAAGACACAGAGGCTTATATATTGCATGGCTTCTCTAATATAAGAAATACAAGGTAACCACACATTAAACTGAGGAAAATTATGAAGGAGAAAAGGAAACATTAAGAAGACTCACTTTTACAATTTACCAACCCTAAATGTGTATGCACTCAGAAACTATGCATCAAAATATATGGGACAAAAGTTGATTTAACTGAGAAATAGACAAATCCACAATTGCATCTGAAGAACTCAACAACCCTACCAGTAATTAATAGATCAAGGATCCAGAGAACTAGCTAGTAAGAGTATGGTTTACCTGAACACTAACTATCAAATTGATTTAGTTGATATTTATAGAGTACTCCATCCAACAACAGTATAGTACATATTCTCCTCAAGCTCATATTGAAGATTCATCAAAATAGATCATGTAATGGACCATAAGATACACATCAACAAATGCAAAATTTTAGAAATCATACAATGTATATTCTCAGACTGTAATTAAACTGAACCATAATTAATGGAAACTAAACATTTTGAAATTAAACAATATAGTTTTAATAATAATGTGGAATGAGGAAGAAACTATGACAAAAATTTAGAAATTTCCTGAACTAAAATATAAGTGCAAGTCATAACAATTTGTGAAAACAAAACAAGGAAATTTATACAACTATATGCATACCTTAAGAAAGATGAATATTCTAAAATCAACAATCTAAGATTCGAATTTAGAAAACTAATGAAAAAGGGATCATTTAGGCAAATAAGCAGAAGAAAAGTAGAAATCCATAAAATTGAAAACAGGAAAATAGAAAGTAATAAAATTTGGAGATATTTATTTTATTCTACAAATTTATCATTACATTATTATTATTAATACTATCACTATTACAGTATTTACAGTTCAGAAGATCAATATAAATATTCTACCACTCCATTATATTTCAGTCCCACATTTTGCTTAAAATCCATTTAGACAAACATCTAAATAAGAAAAAATATGTATAGTAGGAAGATGTTACATATATGTATAAGAATTACAAATTACTGATCTCAAGAAAAATTATACGGGCATTGAGAAGAAAATAAAGATTCTGAAAATTCTATATTCACAAATTTGATAATTCAGATATAATGGACCAATTTTTTTGAAAGGCATGAAATGTAAAACTCACACAGGCAAAATAAGTAACTTAAATAGGCCTTTTTTGTTAAATACATTGAACTAATAATAAATAGCCTTTTGCAAAAATAAATTGCAGTGAGATGGAATTTTACCAAAGTTTTAAGAAAGAAATTATACCAATTCTTCACAAGTTCTTTCAGTAAAGAGAAGATGGTTCCTAACTTAAATAACACTAACATTAGTTCAGTACAAAAATGTGTCAGATTCGTAAGACTTCCTTAACAAATAATCACACACTATATGGTTTGAAACAACAGAATCTATTTACTCACCATCCCTGGGACTAGGAATCATGGCATGCCAAGGCCACACATCCCCTGGGCCTGCCAGGACCGAGGACTCCTTGCCTTGCCCCTAGCTTCCGGTGGTTGTCATGTATCTTTGCTGCTCTTGGTGTGCAGTTGCGTCCCACTAGAATGGCCCAGACTGGCTCTTTTGTTCCATCTACTCTTCTTTCTGTATCTCCAAATTTTTCTCTCCTAAAAAGACCGTCAGACTTTTGCTTTAGTAGGCACCCTAATTGAGTATTACCTTACCTTAACTTGATTATACGTGGAGACCCCATTTCCAAATTTGGTTACCTTCCAAGGTCCCAGGCAGGCAAGAATTTGGAGGGTACTGTATTCAGCCCTGTATTCTACCCTGGCGAGATTCATTCTACCTTAAAACTAAACCAATATGATCCACCACAAACTAAAGAGGAAAGTTTATGATCATTTCAATTGATACAGAAAAATAATTTCATAAAAATTTAATATTCTGTTGTGACAAAAATTCAGCAAATTAGAAATAAAGGAGAACTTTCACAATCAGATACAAACATTACAAACAAACTGCATAAAGTTGAACTTTCCCTCAAAATGAATTATATAGCTAAATATAAAATGTAAAACTATAAAACATATTATAAAATATAATGGAAATTATAGCGCAGTGGAAGGTACAGTGAAGCATGTGGTAACTGAACGGGATTAAGACGGCAGTTATGAACTCATTTCTAGTGCGACATGCGTCTAGATGACCAGTCAGCTATATTTTTCAAGGATAATTACATGAAGAACCATTGGTTTAGGGAAAAAAGAATTTGAGCTAATCACCTGCCATGAAACCTGTCCTCATACAAAACAAACAAATGACAGAAAGAATAGACCATGGTGGGTAAGTAGCCACACTTTCTAAAACAATCTCCCTGAGTAAGAACTGCAACTGAAGAGAATTACATTGATAAACCGGGTACTATTCTGTAATGACAAACAATGTTTTTAAACTTTATAGCATTTATTAATATTAGTAAATTACACACAAAAATTTCATTAAATTCCACAGATACATTATTCTACACGTTTGAAAGGAATATGAGGATCGCTAAAGATATAAAATTATTGAAAAGTTTGGAAGAGGTTAAAAATTACCATACATGATATATTGATATATTTCTCAGAGATTAAATGACAGAAATGAGGGAGTAATGAGAACATCTTCAGAGGAAGAGATTAAAAGATGTGCAAATCTAATATTAAAAGTTTCTTATATTTCTAAAAGATGAAATGTATAAAAACTTAGTATATGCGTATAGTTAATAACCTGAATTTTAATACAGTTCAGGTAGACTGTGTCAGTTTCTGTGAAGATACATCTTTGATATTTCGAGTAGAAGTAGAAAATATTTTGAAACCAGATATGGTGGCACACCCCTTTAATCCCAGCACTGGGGATGCTGAGGCAGGGGGATTGTTGTGAGTTTGAGACCAGCCTGGGCTACAAAGTGAGTTTAAGGCCAGCCTAACCTGCATAGTGAAACACTGAGTTCGATCGCCAGGACCAAAAAAAAGAAAAAAAATTGATTTCTTGAAATTCTCAGGCCAATAATAAATATTAAATAATTTTTACAATATAGTTGGGTGCAAAATGGGTGAAGGATTAAATCTATGCTGTAAAGCATATAGTAATGCATTTCAAAAATTTAAAGCAGGGGTAAATAAATGTTTAAGTAACTTAGATTAATTTAGTTATCATGACTAAATAATGAATGTACCCTGAGCTCCCTAGAAGAGTTGCAATAAATCAAATGCAAAGGACTATGAAGTTCATATTCTTACCTTGAAAAACATTTCAATTCTTGAATAGAAGGAAAATTTTTCCTCGTAGTATAGTCATCTTAACTATCTTATGTATGTATGCATATATGTGTATATATATGTATGCATATATATATGTATGCATATATATATCAATTTATGTCTTTTATTATTTCTTGGAAAAAAACAGTTGCTAGTCATATGATTAGATCAATTTTGCATGTCTATATCTGGTAATCTAAGCAACCCTTTTGAAGATAACAATATGCAATATAGCAACCATTGTTAAATTCCTATCATTTTGTTTTGAAAACCTATATTGTTATTGTATTGGGTTTGTTGTCTCCTTTGCTTTTTGTTTTTCTTTTCACTGTCTTTTTTCACCTTAAATAAAAAGTAATTTTTTCCTTGTAGTGTTGAAAAATTTTCACGTTGGCTCTCAGAAAACATGAAGATTATTGCCTTTATCAGTAATGTCATAAAAATGTAAAGATGGTCATTTCATGCTATGACCCTTGATTAAACCAAATCTATAAAAATAATTCAAGGATGGTATCCTGTATGTGTGCAAAGTGATTTGATACCAACTTGCAGAAGATAATGGGCAGCTTCCTTCTTTTATTATCTTTGTGGTGTACATTTTTACAATAGTCAAAGGGCAATTAGGTCATGATGCTTCCCCAGTTAATGGGTGGAAGTGTTCTTTCCTGTTTTGGTTATCATTTTTGGTTGGTTGAGAAGTTGTTTAGTTAGAGTACTAAGCTTAGATGTTTCTTTCAGAAATAGAAACTTTTAAAAAGCCTTATTGTATTCTTTTCTTTAAAGTGTCACAACATCTTTTTCTCACAGATAATAAATACCTTATAAAGATGCCTGATTTTCTTTTCGAAAAGGCAAGAATTGATGTGTTGGTGAGCTTTTGCAAGGGTCTTTTGCACAGAAATGGGGTGTGTGTAAGTCTGGTCATATACCTGTCAGCTTATTAATTGTTTAACTCATTTATGCCCCTGATGGCTAGTATTAACTTGGAACAATAAGTAGTACATTTGACATCAATAATTTTCACCTGTGACTCTGTCCCTTCCTCTGTTGTGTTGTCTGAAATAAGTTTGAGGAAGATAACTTCCCAATCTGCTTGGAGGTGCGTGTGTCTTTCCATAGATACGAGGGGTTTTTGTGAGATTGAGATAATGAAGAGCAGGGAGTGAGTTTCACTGTGACTATTTTGGTGTCATAATTACTCTGTCTCACTCTCTCATTTCTCCTTTATACCTGTACTATCTCTTTGTTAAAATGATTATTTTTTCTCTGTGTGAGAGTGTGTCATTATACATAAGGTCGTGATATGTAATATGAATCCTGGATAATAAATGCTGTGCAAAATGGACTGAAATAAAACATATATAGCAAAATGACTTTTCAATTAAAAAACACTTTGCTGAGCCTGCACCAAACAAACAACCATATAGACTCTGATTTCTCTTCACTTAGAATTAGCTGCCACTGAAATTTAATTCATTTCAGGATCAAAGGAAACAAAAGTAGAAATAAAATGGAATAATTCTTTTTAGATTTGCAGTTTAAATAAATATTTGCCTCAGTAGGAGACCATATGCTGAGTCCTTTCCAGAGGGAAATGAACTTGAGGTTCTTCAATATATATAGACCGACTTTAAAGTTCACTGCAGGTGGACAAAGAAATAAGGCAGATTTTATTTCCTTTGGGAGTATCAGCTGAGAGATTTTGTAAGGGAGTAGCAAAGGCTCTTCACATATCCTTTTTTATTGACTGAACTGAGAAAGGTTGTATCTTTTAGAAAGTTTATCTTGAAATGCTTTTTTTCTAGAAAATACTATTAAATATTCTGATTTGATTTTTCCTTTTTTGAACAACAGAAGAAATTCAGTCAATTAGAAGCATATGAGGAGACCCTATTTATGGGTTTGCCTATGTGTAGCTAGTATTCACTAGGTCATGGTAAACATCTATATTTTATTGTACTAAATGTAATATACTGGTTTCTGCACCACACCCTCAGAAATGACTTCAGAAGAAATCGAATATAAGAAAACTAATGAGATTTCTATAATAATAGTCTTTCAGTTTGTAACTAATACCACATTACGGTATTTTGTAGAAATATATTTTGGAATAGAATGATCTGGTTCTGTGATATTTACGGAAAAGTAACAATTATCTATGGCTAAACTAGTTCAGGACCTTGGATAGAGAAAAACGTAACTGGATGGAAACTAGAGTTAGGTTCAGGTGTTCATCTTAAATACTGGAGAGGATAATAATGTGTATGTAACTAGTCTTCATATACTGACTCACCATCGGTAGCAACTCCTAAAGATTTTGTGAAACCACTAGTCTGTATGCCCAGTCCTTCGGTCATATTCCTTCCTAACCTACTGATAATGCCACTGAAACACTTTGCCTGAGTCTTAACAAGTACCTATCAGTGAGCTCAGTGATTAACTCCTACCCAAAAATGAAAACAAAAATCCTAATAAAAATTGTGTGGAGAACTCTTATTATCCTCATTTTACCAAATAGGATGCTTGCTTTAGCGTTTGTGTAACTTCCCACACCTACATGGCTAATGTGAGACTGAATCCAAACTTCAGCCAGGTTTTTTAGAACTCAAAACCTATGCCTCATAATCACAATGCCAATATTCCCTTCCTGTAATTATTTATTATTTTTACAAATCTCATAACATAAAATTCACCAACCTAAACATTTTAAGTATTAATCTAAGCACAGTGTTGTAGAACCAATAAATAGAAACTTTTCATCTTCCAAAGCAGAAACTATGCACATCCTATATTTTCTAGTCTCTGAAAGTATATTACACTGTGTTTCAATGACTTTTATTACATCATTCATATAAGTGCAGTCTTATAGTATTTCTCTTCTTTGTAAAGAACTTATTTTACCTATAGTATTTTCAAAATTTTTTCATGCTTATCAGTAATAATATATTTTGTAATGTGGAATAATATATCATTATATGAACATATATTTTCTTTATTCACCTATTGATAAACATTTAGATTGCTTATATATCTTAGTTATTGTGAATAATGCTACAATGCACGTGAGTATGTATGAGTATGTCTTTGAGATCATGCTTTAAATTCTTCTGAAATGGAGATTGGCTAGGTATTATGATAATTTTAGCTTTAATTTTTTGAGCACTGCCCATAATTTCTCTTTGTAGGTATATCATTTTATGTTCTCCCCAGAAGTTCACAGGGATTCAATTTATCTGCATTATCTGAAGCACTTAAGTGCTAGATTCTCAATTTTTCTTGACACTGACCATGCTAATTCATGTAAGATGGCATCTCAGTCTGCCTTTTATTTGCATTTCCCTGAATATTAATATTGATTATGTTGAGGAACAGTTCATGATTTTTGCCCATTTGTACACCTTCTTTAAAGAAATATTTATTCTAGTCTTTTGTTCAATTTTAACTAGGCTACTTATGTTTGTTATTGTTGTTAATAATTTTTACTTATTTAATTTGAATATTAACGCCTTTTCTGATGTGCAGTTTATAAATATTTTTGCAATCTGCATATTTTGTTTTCTCTGCATTGATCATATTCACTGTTCTGAAGTAGTTTTTCTTAGTTTAATCTTTTCCTTTATAGTATTGGATCTTATGCTTTGGTTTGTATACAGATATTCAGTATGTTAAGACTGTATTTAAAAGACTATCCTTTCTCCATTGTGCCTTTATGAAATCTTTATAGAAGATTAATTGACTGTAAAAATACAGACTTAGTTTTGAGCTGGTCTATGTGTCTGTCTGTGTGCTAGTACCTACTGTTTTAATTATTGCTTCTTTGTAACATGTTTGACATCAGGAAGTATGAAAGATTAAGTTTTTGCTTTTTCTCAGTATTGTTTTGTCTATTGAGGTCATTTAAGTTTCCATATACATTTTGTGCATTTTAATTTTTCTATAAAATTATTATTATAATTTTACTAGGTATTGCATCGAATCTATAGATTGTCTTGGGACATTTTAACAATGTTAAATTCTCCACTGCATAGATATTGGATGCCTTTATTTCCATTTATTTGTATCTTTTTAAATTTTTTTCAGTAATTTTATAGTTTAGGGTATAAATCTTTTGCCTTATTAGGTATTTTTCCTGCGTCTTTTTTGAAACTGTTGTAAATACACTTGCATTCTTAATTTCCTCCTCAGAGTACTCATCATTAGAATATACAAGCACATCTGATTTTTGTGTGTTGGTTTTATACCTTACAACTTTGCTGAATTCATTTATCCTAACAATTGTGTATATATTTAGGATTTTCTTCCTCTGTGATAATGCCATTTGCAGAGATAATTTTCACTTTGCCTTTTAAATTTACATACTATCTATTTCTTTTTTCTGGGCTAACTGCTGTGATTATGATTGAAGCGTGGAGCACTGTGCTGAAGAATTCACAAGGGTCAACAGCCTTTGCTTCTTCCTGATCTTAGAGGAAAAATTCTGTTGCTGAATATATGTTAACTGTGGCCTTTACATATGTTTTTGTTATGATAAAGTCATTTTCTTCTATTTCTAGTTTATATTTTTTTAATCAGGAAAATGTTGCTGACTTTTTAAAGATAACTTTTCTGTATCAGTTGAGAGATCATGTGATTTTTTTACATTAATTTTCCTTTGATGTTGATTCTTCTATGTTGAGTTATCTTTACATACCAGGGATAAACACCACTGAGTTGGAATGTGTAATCTCTTTAGTGCGCTATTGAATTTGATTTGCTTGTGTATTGCTGAAATTGTTTGTATCAATGTTGAGGAGTTAGATCTGTAGTTTTGTTTCAGTATTTCTGTCTGGCTTTAGTGTCAGGGCAGTGCTCGCCTCATGAAATGCATTTGGAAATGTTTTTCCCTCATATAAATTTTTTTGCAAGCATTTGTATGGAATGTTGTTAATTCTTAAAAATATATTTGGTACAACTCTGCATTGAAACCTTGTGATCTTAGGCTTTTTATTGCTGGGAAGTTAGTGATTACAATTTCTGTCTTCTTACTCATAGGCATGACAGATGTTTCCATTTCTTTTTTATTCCATCTTAGTAGGCTTATATTTATAAGAATGTATTCATTTTTCTAGGTTACTTGATTTGTTGACCTAATTTTTCATAGTAGTCTCTTTTTATTTGGAATTGGTCATGACTTCTCCTGCATTGCTACTGACTTTCGTTATTCAATTATTTTTTTCTTAATTAGACCAACTAAATTCGCCATTTTCATCTTTAACAAAACCCTTATTTTTGTGACTTTTTCTATTATGATTCTATTCTTTCTTTTGTTCATATTGTTCTAATATTTATTATTTTCTTCTATCTGCTAACTATTGATTTAGTTTGGTCTTCTTTTCCTAGGCCTTTGAGATATAAAAGTTAAGTCATAGATTTGAAAACTCCTGTTTTTTGATGTAGATATTCACTGCTATAAACTTCAGTGTTAGTACTGATTTTTCTGTATCCCTTACGTCTTGTTATGTTTTGTATGTCCCTGTTCTGCCATCTT
The DNA here is from genome assembly GCA_004363535.1 of Dasyprocta punctata. Taxonomy (NCBI): domain Eukaryota; kingdom Metazoa; phylum Chordata; class Mammalia; order Rodentia; family Dasyproctidae; genus Dasyprocta; species Dasyprocta punctata. The sequence goes on along the minus strand of RJWM01005275.1, from coordinate 37,335 downwards.
GGTGAAATCGCTCTCCTAAAACATATATAATATCACAGCATGACAGTCTTGCTTTAAAACACAAAACTGGAAAGACAGTCTGATCTAGAAATAGTCCTTTAAATTCTTGGATTAATAAATGTTACTGAGAGTTTAAACATAGGCATTTAAAAAAAAGGGTAGAAAGACATGGAATTTATCAAAGGCTTTGTTAATTTGTAGTAGATCTAGATATGATAAACAACTCATCACCCTGCCCTATCAAGAAAAACCTGGAATAACTTAATAAATAATTCATTACTGACAAATATTGCAACCTATAGAGAAAATATACTGCTTTTGAAATGTTCCAAGTGCCTTCTGGGTGGCATATAGGCAAGTTATGTGCTTTACACATCTATTTTTTCATTAAATGTAATACATGAAAGACTTGCTTTTGACTTTGTCCAGTTATTCATGGAGAAAATAATGTATTAGGAGGACATTAAATGACTAGTACATTTAGATACACATGCAACAGCCATGAGGGGTCTGGTCACTGACACTGCTAGAACTAAAGAGATGAATTATGAAGATATCTGAATAGTAGGAGGAAAGGTGAAGTAATGAAAGCAATTTATATTCATAGTTAGTATTTAAATTCCAGTCTGAGCATTATATCCCAGTTTCTCTAACTTTTGCGTTCCTTCAACTCCTGGGTCTACCTTGACTTAGATAATATTGAAGTCCCATGTGAAAAAGAATTACTTCTCTTTTTTTGCTATGATGTAATCCAGTTTGGGCTGGATCTGAGGAATTCTTTGCAGCAGGTTTAGCAGTCTCAACAGTTTCAACTGAGGATAGATTAATGAACCCTTTAAAACCCAATCATGTTTTATATTCTGTTTACTCTTAATTTGAACTTTTTAAAGTATTTTAATTGGAAATCATAACAGGAATAATCTGAGCCAAGGTTGGATTTTATGTAGAATTAAGAGAAATAAAGGACATGAGAACAATAGAGACTAATGGAAGTAAAGAAGTAACCAGTAAAATTAAGTTTAGTAACATTAAAGTTAAAGCATCTAAATGTTTATTCTCCTATAAACCTAATAGCTTTTTCACTTCTAGTCATGGGAGCCAAGTACTAGGTTAATGGTAGTCTTATTAAACTACTAACATATTATTAAAAGACTATACGGGGCACTCACTGTGTGGTTATTCTAGTAGCAAATGTTCTTTTCTTTTTTTTTTTCTTTTTTTGGTACTGGGGATTGAACTCATGACCTTGCACTTGCCAAGCAGGCACCTGTGCCGCTGAGCTAAACCTCTTGCCCCACAAATGTTTCTTTATATCAGAAAATATATGAGGATTATAAGAAAAACTCCCTTTCACTAGATTGGCTTTCACGAACCCTCCATTTCAAGTAAGTATCTACACAGGAAAGATTCTGTTTCTTCTCACACATTATCCCCTAATTTATTATCACCCTATGATATGGATTATTCCTATCCATTCAGTTGTCACTACCAGTTTAGCAACATGTCACCCTTACTATTATAAAGCGAAAATGCCTTTGATTCTCCCAGTGAAATACTATATAGCAATCAATATGGAGGAACTACTGTGAGATGCAACAAAGTAGTTTGCAGTTTTTCTCGGGTTCATTTGACTAAAGAAGAAAGACTGTTCATAAACCAAGCATTAAAACACATGGTACGAGAATGGTGTTGGTACTTTGTGTTCATTATTGCCCCAAGAATTCTGGGAGGTAATGTTACTCTTCTCATTTTACAAGTGTTGAAATTCTGAGAGAGAATAAATGAACCAAGTTTGATGGATAATGTGATTGTATCAGAAGTCCAGGACAGGAACATTTAATCTCAGGTCCATGCTGTCTTCACATTTCTACAGTTTGATCCCAATTTGATCACATGAAAATGATAGAAATCATAGCATTTGAAATTCTTATCAAAGATTAATAATGTTTTGAAAGTCACAGAGGTCAACAGTGAGTTTCATAAATAAAATAAAGTTAGAAAGGATTAGGAGTGACAGAGACCAATTTAAGTTGGCTCTATTCTTTTCCAATGGAGAATCGTGTATTTTGAAAGATTTAATAGCGTGAAACCAAAGGAAAATAATAATATTTCTGAAAGCAAGCCTACAATTGGGAGGCAGTAACTTCTATGACAAATGAGAACATTTTAAAAATGATTTCCAGACAGAAGGAAGCCTCTGGAAATAGCAGCCTGGTAAAATACACAGGAAGTTCTGGCCCTCTGAATACTAGCTCCACGGTGATAGTTTTCCAAGTTGGCATTAGAACACAATAGGAAGCTATGGCTCTGAAGAGTTAGTGGTGCCTCCAAAACAAACTGTGAGACATTTTTGTGTGTGTAAGAATAGAGTTATGGAGAGCCAGGAAAGGGTTACAAGAGTCCTGAGAGGTTGGTGGTAGGTAGCTGATAATAATAGCCCTACACTATGGAGTAAATAGATACTAAGAAAGTGTGCAACTTTCACTGTAAGGGCAGCACCAGGAAAGCTCAAAGCAGTATCTTTTTAAAAATATAAAATTCAATTACCTTCTAGATATGATCACCGTGGCACATGTATGTGTGCACATATTTATAATATGTTCTGTATATAAAAATAATAGAGAGTGTCTGAGAGGGAAAAATTATAAAGCCTAATTTAGAACAAAATTATGTAAATAATAGTAGAGGCTATTAGTTTAGGAAAGGGACATGGCTTCACCATTTAAATTTTATTCAGTCTTCTATATGCATAATATTATAGATAAAAAGTTAATAGTTAAGGACCCTATGTTTGCCACAGAATCTATCATTTCAAATAATGATTTTCAGGAAGCAATATAGCAAGTCCTTCGTATTAGCATGTACATGGTTCCACTAATGAAGAAAGAATTAGAGATGTTCAGTCTGTCATTATAGCAAAACTATATTATGATTTTCCTTTATGAAAATGTTAAAATTTTAGTCTATCATTCTTGTGCTAAGACTCATGGATCGTGCTGAATAGGTAAAAGACAATAGGCTGGTACTGAGTAGAAACCATAAACTTACGAGTAAGAGCTTTGGAATCTCAGCTTAGAATCAAATGCTGGCTAGGGTGTTAAAATGTATGTTAACTTAAATGTACATTAAAATATATGTTAACAAATTTCTTCATCCTTCAAACCCACTTGCCACATCTCCAAGGAATATCACTGATGGTCCCCTTTTCCCTGTTTTCCGAAGATATGAGGATTTTGTAAGCAGTGTGTGTAAAGCTATATTCTAGACCTGCAACAAATATTGAAAAACAGTGGCTGCTTTAGTGAGAAGGGCATGGAGCTTGATGTCAGCAAAACAGAAATCAAGTGGAACACTATCACTAGCCAGCTTCCTTGACTTTAGACAAGTCGCGGTCTCCTAGGGCCTCCATATCTCCAGTGATGCAGAAAGACTTATGCTCAGTCTTTTTCTAGATCCCAAAATCTGTAATCTACATGCTAACCTCTGTCCACCAAAAAGTGTGACACATTTTTCCATTGACAGAAGCAGTGCCCTCTAATCAGCAGGAAATAATAAATTGTTGTGACCACAATTTCAAAGAGAAAATGAGAATTACTTGATTATCTGTATTATTGGTTTGAAGCTTTTCAGATTCTTTCAATAAAATGAAGAAATATCACCAGTGTGACTCTGCAGTGTTAAAAAGAATGATTAGGGTGGCCATTAATACTTATCTGAGGCTGCACCAAAATCCAGTGTACCTCAACATTCATTTTTGGAATTCCTTCCAACTTCCTCCAAATTGGTAAAGTGCTATTTATGACAACTGAAGTCTCTTAGGTAGGAATAGATGAGAGTTTATGGAGTAGGATTTTTTTTTCAATAAACAATTGTGAAGGAAATGACCATGAGGGGAAAAATTCAGTAACTAAAGAAAACAACAAAACAAAACAAAACAAAACAAACAAAACCACAAAATTGAAGTGTATACTTAACCTACTTTTCCTTCCTAAGTAGTAGATTTATGGTCTGGTCAGGTCTGTAATTATAGAATTTAATAGACATGCCTTGTTCTTTTCCCTTAGGAAGCTATAGTACATGTTTGGGAAAAGAGAAAAAAGTAAGAGAGTAGAGAAAAAGATCGTCTGAGTGAAGGAGATACAGACTGTGATTGGGAGATAATTTTGACTTGAGTCTGAGAGTCTGAGGTGGTGTGGGGGTGACGGAGAGGTGATTCTCAGGTCCCCAAAGGACTTACTACATTGAACAAGGGGAAATTTCCCATAATTACATTCTCCCTGGAGGCACTGATAATTAAATGATAATTATCATTAGATAATTATCATTTAAGCACCTATCAGGGAGATTCTGGCTATTTGCATTTTAGGGTCTCTATCCTGGGACATATTGGGAGTTCATATTTATTTGTGTCAATAATTAGGGGTGATTTACAGGGTATAAAAGAATGGATTTTCTATAGATTTTAGTGGAGGAAATGCTGGTTTCTCTCTCTCTTTCATTAAGCTGCACAGAACCCAGACTTGGCCAGATATTCAATTCATTTCACTGCCCTGACAAGATTTGTCCTAATACAGATGGTGACAGAAAGGAGGCCCCCATCCCTGGGTTCTGCCCCATTCTAATCTGTGCCCGAGTCCACCCACCCACATTATTCCTTCTAGGCAAGGCTCTTAGAAACTAAAGATTCTAAAGATCAATGACTGGCTCTCAAGAGAGATTTTGGTGTCAGCTGAAGGTCTAACCATACTACAGTTAAATAATGGAAAAACTGATTTTCTATAGATTTTCATGATGGTAAGCTGGGAATGAACTCTATAGTTTCTAAATTTAAAGGGGAAAATCACCAATGATAGAAAAATGACTGAATGATAGATCAACAAAATATGAATAGACATCTTGTTCTTAGAAATACGTAATAGAGATGTTTGCAGATTCCCATGGTGTAACTTTTATCTTCACTTATTTAGATATTCAGTTTCTGTGGACTTACAGAACACATGAATGATTCAAAAAAAAAAAAAGAAGAAGAAGAAGTGCAGAGGTACTCAATAAAAGAAAAATGAACGAGAACTGAAGGATTCACAGAACTCCATATAGACTTACATTTTACCCAAAGAGTGAGGAAATACTGTAGTAGATAACTATGGTTGACACCAGTTGAAATGGTGAAAGATTTCCCATATACTTGAATTTAAATCAGTCTGAATCAGAAGACAGGCACCATGTAGCACAAGAAAGGAAATAGTAAGGTATAAAAACAGTTAAGAACACAAACTGCTTTAACAATCAAAAGGAATCATTTTGGATGGCCTAGAAAAATCAAGAAGATGTGATTGGTAAATACTGGCGAAAAACTTTTGAAAGCATAGGTAGAGAATTCTGGAGTTCACATGGAATAGGACATGTTGGTGCTTACCTATTTGATGAGGGTCTTGACAAACACTCAGCTGAGAAACTTTCTTACAAAGTCACATTTTGGAGGGGAATGCAAGATTAACACTCTATTCTACATTGGGTCCCTGTGTAAAATTGAAAACTCAAAAATTTCCATACCCATTGCTGCTTCCTAAAGCTACTTAGAGTTTGGCTCCTGCTTCACAGCAGTTGAGAGTTAGGAAATGTATAATAATGTGGGGTTTTTTGTAGAAATTTTTGGTAATCTTTATTTTTATTGTGATATTAAGATTAATTTAGATAAGAGAAAAAGACACCAAAATTTTAAACCCCAGTGTGAAATGTGATAAACTGTGACATCATCCAAGGTAACTTTCCTATTCTGCCTCAAATAGAGATATCTGATATAACAATGTAGGTCAAGGTTTTACTGTGTTAGCTTTTTTAAAAAAAAGTCTTACAAATATTCCTTTAATCATTGCTTCCATAACACCTTTTCCATCTTGATCCTGTTTCTCTGCATTTCCAATTGTATGCACTTCTAGATTAGGTTCACCAAAACAAATAATGTATGGTGATATTTATAATGATGTGTTTTAATTTACTAGATTCTATTTGTTGTATACATGGTTCATAAATATCAAAATTAAATTGTATCCAAATTTGGTCTACTGTGACTTTGCTAAATTAATATCAATTATAATTCATCCATTAAGTGATCTGAAAAACCATCCTGGAATGTGAATCCTGACTTTAGAATATATGTCTTCCCATTGCACCAAAAACGTCTGCATGTTTGTGTAAATTTCCAATCATTGTTTCATTAAAAATGATTTCTCAAAGTGTAGGACTATCTCAAAGCACTCTCAAATAATCAATCTTCATTTAGTACTTCTTCATTCTTTTTTAATGATCCTACTCTTATAAATATTTTTGAAGCTACAGTCATTGAGTTGCTTCTATAAGGGAAAGAATGTCCATTTAAGTCAACACATAACAGGGCGTATGTTGCCATTTCTGAAATAAAAATAGTTTTCTCTGTGTTGGCCCTCATTTTATATATTTTAACTTTTGATTTATTATCTTAGCCATGTCAGAATGAAAAATGGATCTCTCTAGAGACTTCCATTATGTCAGATTGAAAAATCATCTCTCTTGACTGCTTTGGGCACCTACATGTTCAAAGCCCTTTTGCCTCATTTCTCATAGTGCCCTGATTGGCTATGCAGTTTTCTCTTCTCAGGCCCATTTCCATTGCTGATGACAAATCTCACACTGTGGTCAAACTACGTCCATGTGTATGCAGTAATACCCAAACAGCTGGCAATGATTTATTCATATGTTTGATTTATTTAAAATATTGCCTTTACCTATTACCTAAAGCTATTTACTACCTGAAATATGGGATTGTATGTGTTTGTTATTGTGAAGTTGAATTACTCTCTAGACTCACCTATACACACAGACACACACACAATGGGTTGGGAATAATGTTATATACAGGAAACAAGATATGCCTTAAAATACATAATTATAATTTACTCTAGGGAACCACTGTATTGGATAAGATTTCTAATCTGTGCCTCACTTAATCTTAGCTTTTGGAATTGTTCTTTGGAGGACTATAGTGTTCCCCTCTAGGTTCAGGTTTTTAGAGTTTCTTCTCCAAGCATTGGAGAGAATGTGATCTCACTCCCTCCAGATGATAATACTTCCTCTCTGTTTCCATCACCTTCTCAACATTCTTAATCTCTTATTAACCTCTAATGCAACCAGGCGTGGTGGCGCACGCCTTTAATCCCAGCACTCAGAAGCATGAGGTAGGAGGATCGTTGTGAGTTCAAGACTGCCTTGGGTTACAATGCGAGCACAAGGCCAGCCTGAGTTATGCATAGTGCGATCCTGCCTCAAAACACTAAGGCTCTGAGTTTGGCTCAATGGGTTACGCACCTGTATGGCAGACGAGAAGTTGTGAGTTCAATCACCAGGGCCGCAAAAATCAATCAATCAATAAGATAAAATAAAATAAAATAATAAAAATCTTTAATGCAGGCCTGAGAGGCAGGAGGACAGGAAGTCGCATGGGACACTTTCTCATCTGCTCACTGTCCAAGGCACAGTGAACGCTGCTTATGGTTTAGGTGGCTTGACAGGTGCTTGCAGCCTCTTAACAGCCTTTTCCAACCTGTGGACTTCCTCAATTAGTTATCTTCTCTGATAGCTTTCTGATCACTTTAACCACAAGGGATCTCATCCTTCCTAATCTCATGGTAATACTTTCATTGCATTCACGTGACACTGGAAGACAGTAGAGTTATATATCTGTGGATGCTGTTAGTTTTTCTAGGTTGTCAGCTCCTCGATAGCTTATGCTACTTCCTACTCCAAATAACACCTAATTTAGAGCTTTGTAGCCATTGCTGTTTGTTTTCAAAATAGCTGTTGACTAAATGAACATATCAGGGTAGGCCAGGGAAGCAGTGATAAATTAACAAGACTGTTAAACAGGAAAATTTAACTATAATGTTTAGTGTGATGGAATGCTCATCAAAGTGTAATGATTCATTCTGGAATTTGAAATAAAGTAAGCGTATATGTTTAAAGGGCATTTTAGCTTGTAAAAAGTCACTGAGGCATTGAACGTTATTACAGTGACCCTTATTACTGAAAATTGGCATTTCTGTCTAAATGGCACTCTATAAAATTAGATTTTTCAATAATATATTAGGCAAATACATTATTCTGTAGATTCAGTCTGAGATTCCTTAGAATGGAAAATAAATAGAACAAAGCAGAAATCTCTAAATAAAATATATAACTATTGATTTGACATTAAGTTTAACTATAAATAAGAAATGAGTATTGCGAAGATGGAAAAATAAAATAATTCTCTATTTTCTTCTTGAGTTATTCCTATTGAATTAAGTTTTATCTTAAATTAATCTTTAGAGTCCCTCTAATCTGAAAGCCTTGTTTTATATATGAAGAAAATATTTGAATCTAACAGAAGCTAAGTGAATTAGGCACTTGAGAGACAAGAAGGAAAGAAAAGTGTCAGAGGAAAATGTCACACAGTTGGAGTGAGAAACAGTAGATTCAACTACAACCATTTTTCCACATGCATTTTTGACTAAATAAATTTGTATTGCATAAATGCATGGCTATTATTGAGTAAGGGCAAATAAGCAAGCAATAACACAAAATAAAATCCCACTTCTAAGTATCTTTTGGTTGAGAAAGAACTCTTAATATAGAAATGTACCAAGAATTCATGAGGATCATATGGCCTTGTGCAGTAAAGCCACTTGTACAAGACAGAAAAAAAAGAACGACTTTGGTTAAAGTATTATAAGACCTGTTGTTTCCTTAACAGTTTTCTTGGACACAAGGTATCTTCTACCTGAAATTCATGTTAAGAAGAGAATGTTTTTAAAATGGTATCCTCATACATCCCATTCATTCATTTATTCAATTTTTTGAGTTATACTAAGCAAAGTACACAAAACTCCTGCTCTTGTTAAGGTTATATTAATGATGGGGAAGACACAGGAACCAATCTATAATAAATAAATCACTACATGTCAGGAGAAGCAAACATCACATAAAGAATAGCAGGGTGCAATCATAAATATATATGCAACAAATACCAGGCCACCAAACTATACAAAACAAATTAAAGGGCATGAAAAATCAAATAAGCAGTAGTACCATTGTGTTGGGGGGATCTCAATACTCTACTGTCACAAAAAGACACATCAACTAGACAAAAAACCAACAATGAAATATTAGAACTGAACCAAATTTTTGAACAAATGGACTTAGTAGATGTCTACAGAGTGTTCCACCCACAATATCAGAATATGCATCCTTCTCAGTTGCACAGAGCACATTCTTCAAAATAGACCACATACTGGCTCACGGAACACGTTTAAGTAAATGCAAAGGAATTGAAATTGTCACATGTATTTTATCAGACCATACTGCAGTGAAACTGGGAATCAATGGCAAAAGAAACCTCAAGAACTTCATAAACATATGGAAATTAAATAGCACCCTCCTGAACAACCAATAGGTCATAGATGAAATTAAAGAAGAAATTAGTTTCTACTATTAAATGATAATGACAGTACAACATACTGAACATATGGGGCACCATGAAAGCAGTCCTAAGAGGGAAATGTACAACAGTGAATGACCATATCAGGAAAACATAGTAAGCAAAATAAACAAGTTAATGTTGAACCTCAAACTTCTAAAAAAAAGAAGAGCAGGACAAGCACAAATTTCATACAAGAGAGGAAATTACAAAGATCAGAGCAGAAATTAATGCATTAGAAACTAAAAAGCAATACAAAGAATCAATGAATCAAAGAATTGGTTCTTTAAAAGGTTAAATAAAATCAACAAACCCTTATCCAACCTTATCAAAAAAAGGAAAGAAAAGACTCAAATCCATGCAATTAGGAATGAAAAGGGTGAAATCACAATGGACCTTGAAGAAATTCAAAAGATCATCTGTACCTATTTTGAAAACTTGTATTCTAATAAGATGGAAAATGTAGAAGAAATGGACAGATTCCTAGGTACATATGAATTAACAAAGTTGAATCAAGAAGATAGAAAAAATCCTAAATAAACCAATATTAATCAATGAAACTGAATATGTGATTAAAAACCTACCAATAAAGAAAAGTCCAGGCCCTAAAGGATTGACTTCTGAGTTCTATAAGAAATTTAGAGAAGACCTAACATCACAACTTCTAAAACTCTTTCATGAAATTGAAAGGGAAGAAATACTCCCAAATTCACCCCTGGGAGCGAGCATTACCCTGATACCAAAACTAGAGAAGGGACCAACTACAAAACAGAATACAAGTCAATCTTCCTCGTGAACATAGATGCCAAAAGTCCTCAGTAAGATATTGGCAAACAGAATGCAGCAAACCTTCAAGAATATTAAATGCCGTGAGGAAGTGAGATTCATCCCAGGCATTCAGGGATGGTTCAACATACATAAATCTGTAAATGTAATACACAATATTAAGAGAGCCAAGGTCAAAAATTGTATGATCATCTCAATAGATGCAGAAAAAGCTTTTGACAAATTCCAGCATCCATTAATGATAAAATTCTACAGAAAATTGGAATAGATGGTCTTTATCTCAATTTGATAAAAGCCATCTATGACAAGCCAACAGTCAACATCATACTAAATGGACCAAAACTGAAAACTGTCTCTTTAAAATCAGGAACAAGATAAGGATGTCCACTGTTTCCACTCTTATTTAACATAGTGCTGGAAACTTTAGCCAGAGAAATTAGACAAGAGAAAGAAATAATGGGGCTGGGAATATAGCTTGGTGGCAAAGTGCCTGCCTGGCAAGTGTGAGGTTGTGAGTTCTATTCTTAATACTAATGGGTGGAGGAGAATGAGAAAGAAATAAAAGGAGTAAAGATAGGAAAGGAAGAAGTTAAATTACCATTATTTGCAAATAACATGATAGTCTACATAGAAGATCCCCCAAAAAATCCACTAAAAAACTGCTAAATTTAATAAGCAAATTCAGTATTGTAGTTGGATAAAAAGTTGACACTCAAATAACAATAGCCTTTCGGAGGCTCACTGAGAAATTAGGGAAACAACACCTTTCACAATAGCATCCCCCCAAAAATGAAACACCTAGGAATCAATCTAACAATGGTTGTAAAAGACTTCTACTTTGAAAACTACAGTACTCTGAAAAAGGATGTTGAATAGGATATCAGAAAAAGGGTAAGATATCTCTTGCTTTTGGGTAGGACAAGCCAATATAGTGAAAAATGGTCATACTTTCAAAACTGTTACACAGATTTAATGCAATCCCAATCAAAATTTCACCAGCAGATCTCACAGAATTAGAGAAAACAATCTTAAAATTGTTTTGGAAACAGAAGAGATCTAGAATACCAGAGGCAATACTGGGTAACAAAGGCAAGGCAGGGAGCATCACAAAGTCTGACTTGAAATTGTACTATAAAGCTACTGAGATAAAAACAGTGTGGTACCGCAAAGAAACAGACCCAAAGGTCAGTGAAACAGATTAGAAGATGCAGAAAGAACTCTAGACATACTCCTTCACCTTATTTTTGACGAAGGTGCCAAACACATTTACTGTGAGAAAAACAGCCTGTTTAACAAACGGTGCTGGAAAGACTGGCTCTGCACATGCCAAAGATCAAAATTGGACCCATATATTTCATCATGCACTAAACAAGATTTGAAGTTGATCAAAGATCTAAATATTAAAACAGAAACATTAAATCTTCTGGAAGATATAGTAGGTAAAACACTTGAAGACATTGGTGTAGGCAAAGACTTTATGAGTAAAACCTTGATCACACAGGAATGATCGCAAAGAATAAACTGGGACCTCATTTTACTCAAAAGCTTTTGCACAACGAGAGAAACCACCAACAGAGTTTATAGACAATCCACAATGTGGGAAAAATGTTTGCTGGCTGTTTCTCAGACAAATGATTACTACTGAGAATGTATAAAGAACTTAAAAAAATCAGACTGCAAAAATTCAAAAACCCAATCTGGGATGAATACACACCTCTCAGATTAAACAATACAATGAGTAAATAAATATATGAAAAAAACATTTAAAATGTCTGGTAATTTGAGAGATGCAAATTAAAACAACACTGAGATTCTGTCTCACTCTGGAAAAAATGACTTTTACCAAGAAGTCAACCAATGACAAATGCTGGAAGGGCTGGGGGGGAAAAGGAACCCTTCTGCACTGTTGGTGGGAGAGCAGGCTGGTGCAGCTCCTGTGGATATCAGTGTGAAGATTTCTCAAAAACCTAGGATTCAAGGTCCCATTCTGCCCATCTATTCACCTTCTGGGTATCTTCCCAGAAGAATTAAAAATATCATACCACAGTGATATCTGTGCACCCATGTTTATAGCAGTACAATTTGTAATAGCTAGGTTTTGGAAGCAACCCAGATGCCCATCAAATGAGGACTAGATAAAAAAAAGATGTGATCTTTTCACACAATGGAGTATTTAGTCATAAAGAAGGATAAACTGGAGACTTTCTTAGGTAAATGGAAGCAATGTGAGACCGTACTCATAAGTGAAATAAACCAGATGCACAATTGTGCACATCATATTGTCTCATATTTACAATATGAGTAAAGAAGAGATGATAAGATCCAAAATATAGAACAGATATTGTAAAATGGGAAGAAACTTCAAAAGGAAAGAGAACTGGGATGGGGAATGAGCAAAGAAGGAAGAAAAAATCAAAAAGATAATATAGTTATATTTATGTATAAAAGATAGTTATACTGCTAATTTCTCTTAGTTCATTGAGAAGAAAAGTTTATGCTAATACTCTTTGAATAATTAAAGCTGATTTCTTGGACTCTGAGTAACTAGATTAAAGGTAACAATACACAAGGTATTCACCACTGTTACCTTCCTATTATCTTGTTTCAAAATTTTGTTTTATATTTTTCTTTTTATAAAAAGAATAGAAGGATAGGGTATGCTATTGGACAGAAAGTAATCAACGAAGGCTTATTGAATATGATAAAAGTCCTAATAGTGTTTTGAGACATGTACTTTGTTATGCATAATAGAAAACATTAGTTATGTTCCGCAAGGAGACTCACCTGAAGTAGAAAATTGCAAAATTAAAAAAATAATAGCAATGATTTATTATAGTGAATTTACAGATTGCAGAAGACAAGTCGGTAGCTCACAGATGGACCCAGTCACCGCCTCGGTCCCTGGACTCAACTCACATGGTGATCAAAAAAAAATAGAGAGAGAAGCACATGTCAGGGCAAGGCTCAGAGTAATATCCAAGCAGCCTATCTAGCTGCTCCCTCGCCAGTATCATCCCCTCAGTGTCATGAAGACGCCTCTCCATCCAGAGAAAAGCAGATTCACAATGAAGGTGGTCCAGATTTGAGACCTTTGAAACATTCATTTAGAAACACTTTTGAAATTGAACCTGAAACAAAACCTACAAATAAACCCAAAGCAAAATGAAAAAGAACAAACCCCAACCTATCATTTGTTCTTCCTCTCCAACCATATGATCCTTTCTCTACAGTGGCACAGAACATGTTCTTATATGTTTTTAACTTAATAAAAGCTGGGGACAGGCTTTCATGCATATTCATGGATACTTGATTAATAATTGATGAGAAGGCCTGAGGCAGGTGGTTGAGAACAAAAAACATTTAGCAGGGAGCTGGGGGAAGAAGAAGATCTCACACTAGCCTCAGTCCCGGGGGAACAGAAGCAGTAAGCAAAGGGAGGAGGAGGTGAAGGCAGACAGCGCTGAATGTCATCAGTGCAGCGTAATTTCCTTCATTTACATATTTAATTGCTTCCTGTCTTTAGCAGTTGGGAACTAGGATTCTGATACACTTTCTGAGAAATTTATCTGAGGGTTGGAGAAGCTGTGTGGTGTGGGAGGGAAAACAAACTTAAGCCTGCTAGCTGTCCTCGGGGGCTGCAGAAGTTTCATTGCCATTACATCCTGGGTTATCAAAAAGCTCTATGATGAGATCTAGTCCAAAGCCCTAATTGTTACAGAAATGACAGTGTTTTCATACTACAGGACAGCCATGCCTCTCAGAGACGTGGAGCTTCACAATCTGACTAACCATACATTATCCAAACATCATACTAAATCAAAATGTCTTGAGTTTATCTGGCCATCTATCATTTACAGAACATTGTTATTTATTACATGCAACAAGTGTCTGGTGTCAATGTTATCATTTCTGTTTTTCAGATGAAGTTATTCACATATCAAGATATTAAGTGCCTTTCCAAATTCTTAAGGTATTAGTCATACTCAGAAACAGACCCTGCAGAACAAGGTCCAGTAAACTTGCTCTCATGAACACAATTGACAGCATCAAGATGTAGTTCAAACTGGATAGCTGTACACATGTTCGGACACTTCTACAAATCTTGGGTTGAATTCTTAGAGATCTCACATCACGCTTTCAGAATGTTTGAAGTATGGTGCTGCCTCAGTGAGCCAGGCTAGAATATAAATCTTGAAAGTGCCACAGAAATATTCACTATTAATGATAGTAGTTCTACTATTTTTAATATCCCAGGTAAAGACCTATGGATTCTTCTATATTACACAAATGCCTATTAAGGTGAGCACCTTAATATTCTTGACACCTCAAATCAACAATGGCAGCAAACCTGAACTTCACAAGGACATTTTACAGTTCTCTTTCATTTTCAGAAATGTATTTGAAGAACTGCTGGCTTGCTTAAATCACTGATGATACCAAAGAAGGACAAGATGTATAAACTGGTTGTGGTACAAATGTCCATGGATGAGAAATAGCTTAAGAATTTGAATGACCAAGACATTTGTTTTGTTTTTATAATGTTCTCAGTCCTAAGCACCACAGTGTACTTCATGTTTTACTAAATGTGGAAGCTGGTATTTGAAGCTTAATTCATGTGGAATGCACAAGTAGTCCAGGCCAGTGTTCATTCATCATCATGATTTTCCTATGCAGAAGATAATCGTTTATTTATGATCTTGGTGGTGAAAATCAAAGTAATATTTAAAAAAACAATGGCAATTCTGACCACTCAGTCTCATTTTCTGTTGGGAAGGCAGTGATAAATAATAAATGAGTAGGTGATGCATATTTTAACAGAAATGAATCATTGCATAAATGTTAACTACTTATTTATTAATACTTAACAAATGTATAGAGTACTTAATGGCAAGTATAAAAACAAGTGATCCTTTTTCTTTCTCTCCTTGACATGCTCAAAGAAACAAAGAAAGTTCATGCAAGTTTCTGTTTTTACAACTTTACATAATTGTTTCGACTAACATTTCATGAGAATTTCATTTGACTGTTTTTCAGTGGGTAATTGGTTGAATTATTTTTATTACTGTAAAGATAGAAATAAGTCTCCATGTAGCAAAATCCTGATTTTTCATAATCGCTTCCAAACTGAGTAACACTCTTTAAAAAAATAATAATAATTTCAAATTTATCAGACCTGTATTTTTAGATGTTCTCAGTCCCCAGACATTAGCTCCTGTCAGTGATGGAGCAACTCTGTGCTGGTTGGAAATTTTCAAATTTAATTGTTTCCATGTTCCTCTCCCAGGCTGTCCAGCAACTGGCTCAGCACCAACTTCCTCTTCCCTCATAGTGACTGCAAAACTTACTTACATCTATATTTCGGTATAGAACTAATTGTCTCACTAAAACTTTCCCCTCTTTGAGGATCTTCAGAATCTTAAAATTAGTTCTTCTTTTCTGGTACATTGTCTATTGCATTATGTAAATGGAAGCTTGGGCATACAGTTGAAAATTACAACATTAAAGAAATTCTATCAGGAAATAAATCTGTCCTACTCACATTTTAAGAAGGGTCCACTGGCCCCAGGGACTTGCTTTTGGAGTTACAGTTCAAAGCAGCACTTGAATGGAAGTCTTTGTAACTCATTTCCTCAACTTTCTGCTATTGAAGGGTTGTATTTTGGTCAGAGCACAGAAACTATCCTTGGTGACTAAAATCTTCAGCTGGAATTTAAACATCTGTGAGTGCCTCTTAATTTTAGTAGCATACCCTTAAAGTGAGTTGCAAATTTTCATATTAAGAAAAATATTTTCCTCTTTTTTTCCCAACTATAATTCAAGAACAATTTTTTCTCCTTGGTTATTCTTTCCAGGAAACTACCTGTTCCCCAGTAGCCTAGAACTTCTTAGAGATTTGTCCTTCCCCTCCTGCATCTGGGAGGCCTTGTGTCCCCTGCTATACATACTGCATAGATAAATCACAGTATCACAAAAATTCTATGAACTAGTAGTTGCTAAACATGACTGAGTTAGAATTACACTGAATGTCTTTATAAAAGAAGGTTCCTTATAGCTTCTCACGAAATTTCAGAAAAAGTGTAAAATAAGAATGGAGTTGAAGAGTCAGTGATTTTTAAAGAGATCCTCATATGGTTTGGCAACGCAAATAAATTTTAGAACCACTACTATCTAGTTTGTGCTTTTGTATATCTCAGGTTCTCTTGAAAACTTGAATCTTCTCGATTCAATTTATATGATGTATTGTATTTATTGTATTTTAAATAACTAACACCAAATTTTTGGTTAGTAAATTTCGCAAAGGTTATTGGAGCCACCTTCAGACCTATTTAGAATATCTGTAAGAATTGAAGAGGTAGAGAAATTCTTTTGATATAATTTAAGGAATATAAAATGTCAGCCAATTATTCAGCAGTGGCATAAAGTAGGCCAGTTAAAAATGCTAACGGTCAAGAATTCTCAGGTCTTGGAAGAACCGACTGACCCACTCTGTGACAGTTCACAGGAAGAATTTAAGCAAGACAATAAAAGGATCAAAGATATCAGTGGGAAGACATTTGCAGAGTTTGATCTAGTAGAATACCCAACTGAACACAGGAAATTTCAATTGAAAATACAGAGCACGAGATCTATCTTTACACGAACAACAGACATTTCCTTTCAACACAACTTACCCTGCAACTATGGCTACATTTTCTAATCTGAGACACAAAATTAGTTTCCAAGTGCATGTGCTACAAAAAACGTAAATATTCGAGGTGGCAGGAAGAAGGTTTTCATGTTGTTACAACCATCCTACTAAAAGTAGTTCATCTCTTAATAAACAATACATGCTAATCAAAGCTTCTAGGGAGAGTGGATCTTTCATAGCTTGGATGAGATTTCAAACTTAGGTTGGATGTGTCCACACTGGACTTCCAATGACAGTAAAACAGGGTCTCTTATGTGGGGATGAAAAAAGTGAAGGCCAGCCTAAGAATGCGCTAATGTAGCCAAACATGCTGGCTTTAATCTGACAAAGACTCTTGAGCAACAACCAGTTCATCTTTGTCTGTAGAATGGAATTACTCTATGTGGTAGTAAACACATGGGCTTTATTTATCTCTTTGTCTAATCTGCCAAACAAACACTACACATACCCTATCTATCATGACACAATAGTTTTAAAGAATCTCAAATGCCCTTAAGGAAACAGGGTTTGTAACAAGTCCTTCTGGACAGGGCTCTCTGTGGAACATGGAAGTTGAAATTGTGCAGTGAAAATGGGGTACTAGGAGATGGTCCCTGACTCGGAAAAGGAGAATTAATATAGAGTCAGAAAACTATTCTTGGTTGCCTTTTATTAGCAATATTTTGCTCTGCTTTGGATTGCTTTACCCAAGCCTGCTGCTGCCCTTTCAGCTCCACACTCCTGATGCAGTCTCTGTAACATTCCTCCAGTATACACGGCCGATGCCTCCACATCCAACCATTTCCAGATTTTTGATCTTAAAACAATTCCATAGTGAGATCATATTTCCTTGCCATTCCTACCTTCATGAGATGATGGGATTTGATGTCCTTACTTAGAAAATGTAAAGTACATATGTCTCCCTGATGTATTCATTGTTCTGTGGAACTGATATGTTTAATCATTCCATTTACATTTTCTTGATCAAACTATTTTTATTGCATAACAAATAGTCTCTGATTTCTGCTTCTGGGCTCTGGCATTTAATGACTGAAAAGACATACCCAAAAAGTAGTCTACTGCTCTCATATACCTATTTTAGAATAGAATTCCTGAGGATGGGATTGCTAATATAAATGAAAACAAACAAGTTCTCAAAGGAAATATTTCAAACATGAGTCCAACAGGAGATCTTTCTGCCAGAAGAGAGTCAGGAAACATGATTTCTAGAACTGTTCAACTCCTACCAAAAGACAGATGCTTTCTACACTTCAGCAGTATTCCCAATAGCAGGATAATGAGGCAAATACAGCTGGACTTCTGTAAAATGTGAATTTCTGCACATCCTCAGTATCAGTGTTCTAACTGTGAGCTAAATAAACTAGCCCAAACTACGATACCCAGACAACAGCAACCCCTGGGACCCTAATCATTGCTGTGGTTAATTATACGAGCTCTGGAAAACCCTTTCCTATGCCTGAATTCTGTCTCCAATTCATTGCATGTATAGAATCTTAGGAAAATTGCTTTCCTCTCCCACCCCAGAAATGAAACTGAGACGATATGGCAACACATACCTGTCTCTTCAGGATGCTAAGAGAATTTAACCAGTTTATTCAGATAAAGCATTTTGAGTAGAAAATGCTAGATAGAGTGATCTTTATTATTATTACTTATGGTCTGAGCTGGACTGCATATTTTTTGAAAATAAGAAATAATTGAATTTTTCTATCCCTCATACTTGACAATTGTTCAGAAGGTGTTTTCGAACTTAGTAGATTCTACAGAGGAGATTCATAAGATGCCAATATTCCTCCTGCTGTGAATATGCACTGAATACTTGGACAGTGGCACTTCTAATACTGCTTAGCCCCTTCTCCTCTTATCCTGCAGCCTTCACTAATAAGACCTCTCAGAAACTACGGGAGAACAAAGCCCAAGGCAAGGATAATGTAGTGCCTGCTCACTGATTCTCTCATTTTTAAATAGTGAAATCAATAATAAATAGTTGTTTGAGCATAAGCTTGGTGAAGTTCTCTAAATAGTCATATATTTCTTATATTGTGTCAACTTAAATATATGAAAATGTGCCCCTAGCAAAGTGTGACATAAAAAGAGTTGTGACCTTTTGTAGAAAAGGATAATACAGTGAGATTAACATTGGTGGAAGCTGCTACTACTTTTATTGCCCTAGAGGCTGAACTTCTTTATCTGGAGAGTAAAAATAGCAAGGCAGCCCCAGAAGTGCGGAAACCTTCCCAACAAATTACTCCTCTGCAGAGACCAAGTGTTAGAGATAAATGAATTTTCTGGAAGTTGAAGATTTTACTCAGTTAAACACCCACATATTTCATACTATAACTATGTTTGGTAAGGCTTAGATTTACGAGAGTTTGACTTGACAATGCCATTTTATGCTTTAAAAAATTACTATTTTATTATCATCAGAGACAATAAGTGTTATTACCTAGACACTCATGTTGTCAAAGTGGCTTATTAGGAATCATAAAGAATGTTTCTTCCCTGGACTTACACAGATTTCATTCTATTTATATTCACGGGACAGGGGGTTGTAGATTTGTTTCTGTGCGTATGTTTTATTACAAAGGATAGAGGTTTACTTTATACACTTGGGAAATACTCCTGTTTTCTTAACATGAGAGGGTCAATGGAATTGAATATGCATTTTATTTAAAAAATTTTTAAACTTAATATGTTGACATGTGATGGAGGTAGCTCAAAAGCAAAAATGGTCAGAGTTTATTGTAAGAACGGTGGGAACAGATCTAATGACACAACCTTCAAATAATGAGAGAAGGAGAGAGAGATACAGAGAATACCAACATTTCTCCCCCAATAAATGCAAGTACAGCAGTATAAACTATAGTATCCGCCCTTAAGAGTTACCTGAGGGTGATGCACAATAGCCATGGTAACAATGTAAAACCTCTGAAGAGATACATAAGGGCGATGTGCAATAGATATGATAACAGTGTAAAGCCGTAATGATAAGTGCTTTAAGAATGAAACCTGCAATTGGTGTTATAGGCGTCATAGATGAGATGCATAATGTTGAGTAAGTCTATAGATTGAGAATAGAATTTCAAATTTGTTTTGGTGTCACCAATTAAATAGTCTAATGTCAGAGCAGAAAAAGACAGTCAAACTCATGTATTGAAACTTCTTTCTATAGGTATAAGTTGATTCTTATAACATGACCAGAAGATGGAGAAAAGAATGTGAGAATGTTTTGCAGGCTTCTTTTATATGTAATTTTATGAAAAGGGCACAGGGAAAAGTGTTAGAGCTGTAAAAGGATTTGGTCACCTGTGTCCTTTGAGCCAAAGTTAAATATAGGGTATATAAATATACAGCAAAAAGATACAAAGGAAACTTTCAGATTAGAATATGGTAGCTTTTCATATTGGAGGAGCAAGAAAAAAGTAAAATATTCTGATATTAAAACTAAAATAAATACCTAAGGATAAATGTGTAAGCAAACTAAGAGGAAAACACTCATAAATCTACATCAATCCTAGCATGCTAGGATAGGCAAGATTTTTGGGTATAGTTTTGTCAACCATATATTGTGCAATTGTCCTCTGTAATGCAATTCTGTTCTCCTTGACCTCTGTTGTGTCACAAATTATACTCAAAATTCTCTTTTCCTTACCTTCCATATACTGTAAGAACTGTGGAGTCTGAGGACATTCATCAGATACTGAAGCTAAGTTTGTAAAGATCACTGTTAATTATTTTAAAATGGAAGATACTGACAGCCATTTTACAATTATTCTTGTAAATTAGTAAAAACTAAAGAAACAAAATTTCTTGATATTTAATAAGGCAGTTAAATAATTACAATCACATAAATAGTACTAAAAATTATTTCTCCTGTTGAAAGCCAACTCACTGAAACACAAAGTAGATTATCAAAATGTAAGTTGACTCTTTACTGGGATAAGGCTACTGAGAAAAGAAAGATGACAAATTTTTGAAAGGAAACCGTGATAAAAAGTTTTGAAAATATTATGTCATATACATGATATATCAAATCTATTAAATAATATGATAGCAATGTAATATGTAGATGATATTTTTGGTAGATGACAGTTTTTCTTTGATTATCAATATTAGATCTTTACTGTGTCACCTAACTTAATATTCA
Source organism: Dasyprocta punctata (assembly GCA_004363535.1). Lineage (NCBI taxonomy): Eukaryota > Metazoa > Chordata > Mammalia > Rodentia > Dasyproctidae > Dasyprocta > Dasyprocta punctata. Next base: position 16,224 of record RJWM01005275.1, on the reverse strand, counting down.
CAATAATACATTTTGATCTATTATCTATATAATATATGTACTTATATGAGATATTTTTATAACTACTTTTGTTTTGATTTATTTATAATATCCTTAGGATAAAGAAATAAAATAGGAGTACTAGAAAAGGAGTATTAAGCACCAGAAGTCAAGTTAAAAATCTGATTTGTCTACTCACATTTTTTAAATCACTATACACCACTCTTACCTGCCCCTGACAGCACTGAATTAGGTAATACTTTAAATTGTTCTTCACTCTAGCAGTCTATGACTACAAATTTACTGCACAATAGGCAAATTGGAACTTGAAAAAAATTACACTGAAGTGGCATCTGTCATGTTTCCTATATCTATGATATAGCAACTTTATTTTTATTCTATTTACATTTTAGTTCTGCCACTTTCAAGTACACAGAGACCTTGTTTTATGAATGGCCCTGGTATGGGTGCTTAGGCTTCAAGATCTGAGTGCTGCATGGCTGTAAGAGATCACTTCTGGTGATTACCAGGGTTAATATGTCAGGGATTCTTTTCTAAACTACTTCTTTTAAGTAAAAGCCTTTGCAGAGAGAAAATACATGCGGTGGATATGCAAGCCGCACTTCCTTTCTGTGTTTTTTGAGCACTGTTATTTTCAATTCTTTCAGATGTCTTGCCTTTATTGTATTGTGGTACTCAAAGCTGTATATAGATAGCTCCAAAGGTACAGCAACTACAGTGATCTGGATACAAAAGGTGTAAATCATGGTCTCGCTGGCTTTTCCTACTTCAGCTAAAATACATTAGGCTGGCAGTGGGATGCAGCTTGTGGGAAGAGTGCATCTCCATGCAGAAAGCCCTGGGTTCAATACTCATCATGCACAAAAACTCACAAACAAACACACCTTTTTCTGTGTGACTTAGAGAATAAAACTGCAACATTTTTGTCCCGTTTCATGAATTAAAACATGGTTTCTGCCAAAAAAAATGGAGCTTGATATACTTTTTCTCTAAATGTATGAATTATTATGCATTCACTTATATTAAGACATTTTGATACTCGCGCCAGGGTTAGCACTTCCTCTGGTCCTTTCTGCTTGCTATTTTACTACCCAAAGTTTATGCTTGTGAATGTGTGAGTGTGGATACATATGCAGCAGTTATTAAGTCCTCCAGTAATGCTCCCAATGAAATTAATTATACAAAGCTAGACTGGAAAATATTATTCACCTTTCTCCCAGAATTACTGAAATGGTATTTTCATCTCTGTGGTCATATTGATAATCAGTGGCCATCACTGTCAAGGTTTCTAGCATTTGCTCTTTTACAGAGCAATGAGTTAAATCCACCAACTGCTATTCTACTATAAGTGATAGTAAATAGTAGGCACTGTTGTCTCTGAAAAACCTATGAATGTCAGATTTCATGATTTCAATTCCTTGAGAAAAAAAATGTCGATATTATAGACCTGCCACTGAAAAGTATGTCTACAACCCTGATGGCTACTTGAAAATGGAATGTTTGCCTTCCAAATTCTCTGGTATGGTCTCCTTAAACATTGCATAGAAATGTATGCACTTGCAGTGAGAGCCACTTATTATCTGAATTTATTAGAAATTAAATTGTTTCCATTCCACCACACTGTGCATTTTTATTGGGGACAGTTAATTTGGAATATTATATAATTACATGCCTTTGAATGAAGTAATAAAGCATTCTAATAATATAGGGCAGTCATTCAGTCAGAACTCTACAGAACACCTGAAATTTATTTATCCTATATTTCTGGCACAATCCTTATTCTTCCCATTTTGTTCTTATCTCATTATATATGTTGTAGTGTATGTTGGAAGTCTGTGGAAAGGGGAAGATCATCCAAGGGTGGATTCATAGGACTGTGTACATTTTGTTTTACTATTACAATTTTTTGTCAGCTGTATTTCTTTTTGATTTTTAGTTTAAGTTTCCACAATACCTCATCGTAAAACACGAATTATATCCATAAGCTTTACCGAACTTTATGTTAAATCAGGCACAACCTAATTCCTTTGAAATTGATACTTATATTTAAAAAAAATTGTGACATTTGAAAGCATCTACAAAAATGTCAGCATTTGCTCACTTCTAGTTTTACGAATAAATTCTAGTTTATTCCAATACAACCTGATTCCAGATAGAGAATATTTTATAAATGAGCTGAAGTAACATGTAGCATAGTCAGATAGAAATAAGCCTTGTTAAAACAGAATTTTGTGAAGACGTCTACTTCTTTCTTACTCCCTATTTGGAACAACTGAATCTTGACTGTATCAGAACAGACTTTTCCTTCCTCGCAAGTGGGATCTGTGTGTGTGTGTGTGTGTGTGTGTGTGTGTGTTTGTGCATGTGTACCTTCAGGGATATAGTTACTTAAGAATTTATAAAGATGATGAATACATTTGTTAAAAGAACTGATCCCACACTCTTTTCTAAGAATGATACGTACTTCATGATACATATTTAGAATATTGAGCTACTATTAACCTTATAACTACTAGTTGCTTTAAAACCAAGAACCAGTGGTGACCCATACTTATGATTAGAAGTAGAGATGTGGTCTGTGTTTCTAAGTTATTAAATCTTGTAAGTTTTTCTTCACACAGATCTCCAAATGTCTTTCAGTCTATGTATATTGGCCAGAGTGTGTGTGTGTGTGTGTGTGTGTGTATAATTAATATATAATTAAGATATAATAATTTATATATATGTACAACTTTTGCTCTTAGTCACTTTCTTAAAACTTCAAATTAAGCCACCTATTACTTCTATCATCCCTGAAACTCACTGAGTCTCCCTTCATTTCAGCCACTCATGCTAGCAGTTATTGTCCCTCAAAAGGAAAAAGCTTCTCCCCTCCTTGTTTTTGAGATTCTAAACCCTAAATCTTTGTAATGACTTCTGTTACAGTTTTTGAAAGTCATTATGTATTAAAAGAAGAAGCAAGAAAAGAGGAAAAATGTCATCTGATCCAAGAAATTTCCTGGTCGAGTTTAACAAGCTAGAATTAGAATGATCTTGCCACATCTGGTCCTGATTCAGAGCCTTATCATCTGTGGGTTTGTGAACCTCTAGGGGAGAGTAGGGACCAACCAAGCTCTAATTGTCCTGTGTCAATGTGATCATTTAAATGTTTTTTTCTAGCACATTATTTTCAACAGCTATTATGTCTTTTTATGATCAGATATAAATTGTTCTGTCTCACTCCCTCCCTCCTTCTCTCTCTCTCCGCTTTTCCTTCCTCCTCCCTCTCCCACACCTTCTCTGACTGCCTTTGGAATAAATGTTGAAATTTCAGCAAGGCGCATAAAAGTTACTTACTTAGAGATATGCGGAATAATATGTGTGGTAAATTGTCCTCAAACTTCAGCTGAATCGTTTGACGTGACCAGTGCATGTCTAGTAATGGCTGTCCTGCAGGGCCAGTAATGCCAAAGGCTGACCGGAAGTTGAAGATACTAAACACCAGTTTTTGTGTATGCTTTTATGAGAGTAAGGGAGAAGGTCAAAGAGAGCTCAGTCTTGCCCCCTGACAGAGAGGCGCTTTATATCTTGAACTGAACTTTCTTCCTTTCGGTTGGATTTAGAAACATGCCCTGCCAGAGAAAGATACCGCTGGATAAATAAAATGAAAAAAAGTTTCTGCCTTAATTCTTCTTAACAGACTCTCTCATACTGTCCTTACCTTTTCTCTCAGTCTCTATTTGTTTCCTCTTCAGAGTTTGACATCTCTTGATCTTGATTATTTTTTTCTGTCCATTCTCCACTGTTTTTTCTTTCTCCTTCATCCATCTTGTTTTTTTTTTGTTTGTTTGCTTTTTTGTTTGTTTGTTTGTTTGTTTTGGCACCAGGGATCAAACTCACAACCTCGCGCCTGCCAGACAGGCGCTTAAGCCGCTGAGCCAAACTCCCGGCCCTGGTTTTTTGAGGCAGGGTCGCACTATGTAGCTCAGGCCAGCCTTGCGCTCGCGTTGTAGCCCAAGCCGGCCTCGAACTCACAAAGCTCCTCCTACCTCAGCCTCCCGAGTGCTGGGATTAAAGGCGTGCACCACCACGCCTGGCTCTCATCCATCTCTTATATAGTCTCTCTCCCTTCCTAACCCTCTAGGGAATTATTCATTTGTACTTTATAGGAAATTTGAAAATGTCACAAAACAACAGAAAGGTTTACAGATTAAAATTAACTACCATAAGTTAATCAGATATCACCTGTAGTGTCTGTTACACAATGTATTCTACCTTAAAACTGAATATCATTTTGGATTTTTTTTTTTTAGATCAGGCGACTGAAAGAATGATTTCTAAGAAAGTACATTTTGCTTGCTTCATTTTTAAGGCCAGGGACCCACGAGGATCTTTTAAGTTGTCGTTATCATCGTCATTACTAACTTTGAAAAGAGACTAATTATAGAATTTTGGAAAGAAAGATACACATCTGAAATGCTCATAATGAAAGAGAAAATTGACTAGTGGTGATCCTCCACTCTGTCTTCATATTAGAAATACATAGGGAGCTTTTTAAATGCCAGTCTGTGAATTTTATCCTAGAGAAATCAAATCAGACTATATTTCAAAGTGAAGCATTATATTTTTAGATAATCTCCATTCCACTGATTCCAAATTTCAAACAGGGATAAAAATTTGCAGTGTGGAAGGATTTCTAAGTGAAGAATGGTAAGACCCAGAAATTCTATAGTTTAGATTTTATCCAAATTAAAAAAAATACCTTGCATATTAATTGAAATGGATTTGCACAAATCTATTTAAATAAAATACACTTTTTGGTTCTCACCATGTGATCCCTTACTGTTCCCTTCATGGACCTTTTGGATTTATACCTGGGGATTTAACTCAAAAATCATAGTATATGTGTAGTCAATGACTAGGCATGTCAGTGTCCTCAGTGCCGGTGATGTGCTTGCCTTCTAGAATCCACCATTTTCACTCAGACAGGCCCTCAGAAGGCGGAGTGCTCTGTTGGACCTACACAGAGTCTGACTGGCTAAAGACACGTGCAGAGATTCTGGCTATAGCACTTTATCTTTTCATTGTACAAACCTCTTAAAATCAGAAGAAAGGAGGAAAGACTAATAATGCCAGAGAAAGAATGCCTAGTGGGTATTAATTTTAGATAAGCAATCCAAAAAATTTAATACAAGTACGCCAATGCAATATTTAAGTCTTACGTGAGCACTGGAAAAAAAAGAGATATTTATCTGTAATGGAAATTTACCTGGGTGTGTTATAGTCACAGTTGTTAAATTTGCCAATGCTAGTCAGGTCACAAAAATGAAAATAATAGGGTTTACAAATGCTCAGACACAAAGAAAAAAAAATTCAAAGATGGAGTGTTAGATGAACCTAGAAAGTCCAGAACTATTAGTTTTAGTTCTTTCTTATGCTTAAATCTAATGTCTGTGTTACCCTGACATAAAGAAACGCTGGGCTTCTGATACATATTCATTTTTTAGGCTTATGCATAACTCAACAAGAGAAAAATTTTGAATTATTTTGATTTTCATGTGAAAATAAATAATCACAAGGAAGGGTTTTCTAGAAAGGATATAGAGTGACTATGTGAACTAACCAGTGGTCCAGAAATCTCTGGGCTAATGCTTTTTGGTTCAACTGATAGTCACAATCTCTAGAAAGTGCTGTGGACCAGAACTAAACTGATTTGCAAAATAGAGACAACAAGTAAGTAAACAATCTTCATACACAGTACCGAAGCTTAACACAGACCTGCTTAATTAGTCTCAGATTGCAAAATATTTAATGATTGAGAACAGATGCTGATTTTTTTTAAATGAAGAAAATGGGCTGGAATTGTGCCTTTTTAATCTACCTTTCCTGTGAGTAAGATTGAGTAATTCCTAGTGTCTTGTTTATAAATTAGTTAACTAACTGTTTTAATCCATTTTCTGGTAGCCCCCAGTGATTTCCAGTCAAACACAACCCTTGGATGAAATCCATAATGTCCATCACTTTAACGTATGTAAGCAGAAATCTATATTATTGTGGTTACTTCAGGAATTGTGGTGAGGTGAGGAATCACTCCAAACACAGTCATGGAAATAATTCCTTGTCTCTTTGTTGGGATCCATCTATGCTGTTTTTTCCCTGTAAATTAGTCATTTGATCAAAAACCAGAGGTACGAACAACACAATTTATGTAAGTTTAGTATTCTCTCCTTTAAACATAGAAAAATGTAATTGAATCAAAAGAATAGTCACTTCCATTTTTTGCCACTGTCTCAAGCAGTAAGGTATCTGATACATATCTTTCCTGACTTGTATTGATTGCTTTCAGAAGTATATAAGTGGCAGGGGATTGGAAGCATGATCACTGGCCACAGGCAGTTTTAAAGTCAATATGTTTGACCAGGATTCTAAGATGAGATTAGAGACCTGCCTGGATGAGCCTAGGCAAGTCGTCATCTGTGAAATGGGGATGACATTCCAACACAATAATGAATAACTGTCAGAAATGATAAATGATAACTGTATGTGAATGTTTGATATGAATAATGAGTTGCCTTCCAATGGCCATGGACTGAGATTATGTGGAATATAAAAAGCCAAAGTAGAAAAAGATGGAAATAATAGCATCCATGCACTCATTAGAGAGGTAAAGTATTGGAGACATGTCATGATTTTGGATCAGGTCTATAAACAAATTTTTGATATAGTCATATAATCTGATATTAAACCTCATTAATCACATTAGCAGCTATAATCTAACTCTTCAAAAAGATTCCATCCAATATTTAATCTAGCAATTCTGCCAAACACAAAGAAATACATGGAAATTAAAATTTTCAATTTCATTACCTTGACAAGTTAATACCTTTCTACATTTTTGTACATCTCTTTATTCTGTGCAATTATACACATATGAAGTATTTGTATTTAGTTAATATTCATGTAATACTGTTTAGTCTTTATGTATTATGGCATTAAGTATTTTACTATGGGTACATGTGAATTTTTAGATAATTTGTAGTCTGCATTTTATTTAATATCAGAAAAAATTATTTCTAAGAATATATATTTAGTAATACACTCATTTCTTTTTCTATTGTTTTATTCAGATGAGTTTCACTATAAAGGGACTTGATAAATATACTGGTTGGAAAGAGACTTAGTAACTTTTTGACACTTGAGAAAACTAATTTTCAATTTTTAAAAATTTGTTCTGTGTTCAGATAGCACAGTGCACAAAACGTGATAAGAATTTACCCAGATGTCTTATTGCTAAGAGGTACATTGGTAGAATGTGATGAAATTATACCATGGTATACTAAGTGTTCCTTTCATCATCTAAGGTGTGGCACAGTTGATAACAAGCAGAATATTCTAATATTTTAAGGGAATATGAAACCATGGTTCCTTAATCTCATACACGTTAATATTGGAAATACATAAAATGCTGAGCACATGCTGCATCTCTAGCATATGAAACCAAAAACAATTATCAAAGGGAAAGGTGAGTTTTAGTTTGCTATATTCTATGGAGTGATTTATTTAAAATTCTCCCTTGGGTAGAGGCATTTGAAATGAGAAAGAAAATATGGCATTGGCAGAGGGAATATCTCTGATTTAATAGCCAATTAAATATTTCTGCTTCTGTATCTATATTTATCTCTATTTGTATGTCATTGTATTGGTCCACATTCTATTGCTCAAATATAATTCCACAGACTGGGGGAGTTATAAAGAAAAGAAGTTTACTTCAGCTCATATTTCTGGAGGCCTACATTTGGGGGGCCACATCTATTGATGGACTTTCTGTTGACAGGTTCCCTAAGTGGTGCAGGTATTATGTGGCAAGAGAGAGGGAGCAAATTTGTATATGCTTTTATCTAGGTTGGATAGAGTTTCAGTTTGTTATACTCTATAGAGTGATTTATTGTAGATTATGTTCTGGAAAAAGTCATTTGAATTAGAGAGGGGAAGAAAAGATGAAGTTTCGAGAAAAGATATTCTTAAACTGATGGTTCCTGAAAAGAGTGTCTATATTCATATTGATACTTGTATCTATATCTTTGTCATCTGTCTCCATTACTTTTCTCATTGTTGAGAGAAAATACCCTACACCTAACATTAAAGGAGAAAAGGTTTATTTGGCTCACAATTTGAGGAGGTTTTGGTTTGAAGTAGGCTGACTCCAAGACAACGTGGATGGCAGAGGAAACAGGGCAGGCAAAGGGTAGTAAAATGACAATGTATGACCACAACTGTTTCTATCCCTAGTATCTTATCCAGAATGCTCAGGGAGGATAGTATTTACACCCTTAATCCCACTGCCCTTGATCCTACCACTGCATCATGAACTAATTCCAACATCAGAAACTAGATCAACCACCTCTGAAAAAGCCCCACCTATGACTGCATGAGGCTTTGAGGGGCGTCTAGACACAACCATAACATCATCTAATGCAAAATGTTATCTGAATTTTAAAGGAGGATCATTAGATGGGATAGTTTAATGTTTACTTTTATTTATACTATAGACAACTATGTGAGACACATGAAAACATAGTGAATAATAGTAATAGATTTTGTAATTCAAAAGAAATATACATTTTGAGTTAAAAATGAGTTTGTCAAGCCAATCACATGGTGATGGTCAATAGTAAAATCCAGAAACCAATTATAAACACACACACACACACACACACACACACACACACACAGTAATAGGCACCCTTTACATCCTAAACTTTAAATGATATATTTGTTTTTAAACTACCTACAATATGAGCCAAAAGACAAATTTTAAACCAATATCTTTACTGTATTGAAACTGACATTTCAGCTATTCCATCTGACAACTTTCTCTACATTTTTGGTCATTGAAAATAAACCAATATAGAATCTGATCCCCGAGGCAAAAAGTGAAAGAAATGAGTAATTCAGTGTGTACAATAATGCTGGATTTAAATTCAAGTTGATTTTCACTGGCCAAAACAAATCCACACATATACAAATGCACATATGCATATAAAATCTCCTTCATTATTTCTTCTTCTAAAGATTTTATAAAAAGATTGACATTCATAGTCTCTAGAGCAGAGAATAAAAGTTTATCTACCAAGAAGAGTAAATGAGAAAGAAAAAATGAAGGTTCAAGTTTCATCCATCCAAAAATAACCAGTATTAAGGCTCTCCTATGTGCTAAGACAATGATAATTGAACTTTTTGGAAATAGGCCATTAAAGGCAGATCTCTTTGAGAAGCTAACTTTACTGTGAATTAAAAATGAGACGAACAAGACACTCCTTCCTTTCATTATTCTTTGACTACATTGTTCTTTTTCTTTATAGCTTTAATCACAAATTGTAAATATTATACTGATCTTTAACTTTTCTTCTCTCCCCCACATAAAATTGTAAATTATAGGAGAACTAAGATCAGATTAACAATCACCTAAGTATCAAAGTGACAATAAAGGTTTCCGTGAGTGAGTGACTAGGGTAGAAGAGCTAAAAATCATGGAATGACTATTGCAGTGGCCTAGGTGAGATCATATTTTTCCAGGTTCTGTTGGAAGCATTTTAAATAAACACATATGAATAGATTCTGTATAAAACATTACAGCTAAAATTTTTAAAAATTAATGATAAATTGGATGTGGCAAATGAGAAAGAGAAGAAATAAGATACATGAAGTCTTTTAGCTTAAATAATTCAATGAGTGCTAATGTCTTCTTCTAACACAGGTAAGATTTGGACAGGGGGCTGCCTTGGCAGTTGAATCAAGGATTTCATTTTGGATATTTTGCTACATCTGTGAGTCAACCTAGTGAAAATGATAAAATATGGTTATATAGCTTTTCCATGAGTACCAGGTTAGGAGACGTGAACTTGTAATTCATTTCCACAAATACATATTAAGCACCTGTATTTCAGAGACCCATAACGCACCTCAAACTTTAAGGAACTTACAAATTAGAGTGAGAAGAAAACACTAGTGGACTAAAGAAAAATTAGAGAGCCACCCAGTGTTTGTGGATTTGCAGGGTTAGGGTACCACAATGCTCTGTGAGTTGGAGTACTGTTGCGAGATGACAAACTAGTGAAACTAATGTTTTATGATACTGGAAATTGACTTCAGAAAGCTCTTTGTAGGTGAGTAAAAGTAACAAATGTCTTTTGTAAGCTGATGGACCACTTTTACAATACAATGTTAAGGCAAGAAAGTTCTCTACATCCAGGTGTTGTCATAATGTTAAAGAAAGATAACAGCATAAATTCTATTATGGGGATCTGCTCAAAGGAAAAATATCTGTCCACATCTAAATATAAAGCCTGCCATTGTCCTTCCTCTGACGTTCCCTCTTGATCTGATTCTACAATTGATAAAGCAATCATTTTTTGTGTTGCTTCACATACTATGATATGTGGTCTTGAGGACTAATGGATGAGGGACTCATAAAAGAGAAAAACTGATGACCTATTTGTCCCCCACATTCTCTCTCTACAAACAGAGAGCCACCCTGTGTTTGTGGATTTGCAGGGTTAGTGTTCCACAGTGCTCTGTGAGTTGCAGTACTGTTGCGAGATGCCTGGTAACTCCTGACCTTATTCCATCTCTGTCGACCAGAGGAGGAAAGTTAATCAAATGACAAGGTAACAAATTTCGACTGGACAAAGCTCATGCTCTTTTATGTGGGGAATAATTAACCTATGAAAATCACTGATGCTGGACAATATTAAGCAGGTAATTTAAGAAGACTTTAAAATAGGATTGAACATTTATATGAATTTAATTATCAAAGGCAGTTTTAGAATCTAAAATAACAGCCAGTACAACCATAAGTCTTTATTTAGAGAATAAGCTGCTTAACTCACAGAAAAGCCAATCCACATTACCTGCACAGCTGTAAAAAGTAAATGACATGTATAAGTTTTCTATGGGACTTTTTTTAAGCAAGTCTGAAGAAGTGATGTTTTGCTTCTAAGAAAATTCTTCTTAAACTCTGAATGGATATTAGCATTTTTTCACTAATCGTCCTTTTCAAAATTTTGATGTTGCCGGTTATGTCATAAATAGCTATCAAACTTTTCTTGGAAGATGAGGCAAATATTAGATGAAATTAGGGGTTACAGCATTTTAAATAAGTAAATATTATTCTGTCATGTTCCTAGTTCTTTCACTAGCTAGAATTCATTGAATTCTGAATATAACAATATTCCTTTCTCCTTTTTTGTTTTTTTTCTGGAAAAAACAGTTCATGGGATATCTCTGAAAGAAATGAAAATTCTTACTTGGTAATACCATAAAATGCATAAATAATGAATTTAGAAAGAAAATGTTGAAGAGCTGTCCTGTTTTTTAAAAGCACATTTCTGGGAAGATATTTTGCTTTGTGGGGACAGGGCATGAAGCTGTACTTGTTCTGCCGGGTCATATTTAAGCTGAGCCTTTAATGATGCTATTTCCTCATCCAGCTGTTTTAGGACAATTAGCCATGTGACAACCAGACGGGAGAGTAAGATGGCAGCAGCCATTTCAGTGCAGACATATGTCTCTTCCTTACTGGAGAAAAGGCGAAGTGAATAATGCTAGGGGAATATATTAAATTATCTCCCTTCAGAATGGTTTGTCAGTTTCGCTAGAATCTGAATCATCCTCCATCAGAGACAAGGGAGTGACAAGCCTTGACTGTTTTAATATTGTTTAAAGATTGATTAATTGAGTATCTTTGGTAATTTGAATGTAAATGTAGAAAAAGTAATGATCCTTAATTTTTAAAGTTCTTAATGAATCACAATCTCCCATTAGCTTTAAAATTAGGGCTGAAAATGAAAGTCTTTCAAAAGCTGTTAAATAAATATTACAGTGTAGTGTTACTCCAGCAAAGCTAAAAGGAAAGTTATTGCTCGAGTGTTATTTACTTTATCTTAAAATAGCATACAAATACGAATATTTGTCTTCAATTCATTGTTGGGTTAAGCTTCAAATACAGACATTCAGCTGAACAAGAATGGGGTGGCTCTTTCTCCCTCGCAGTACCCTGGCTGGCTTACTCCCTGATTGGGCTGATATGGTGATGCCTTGTGCTATGAGTTTTTAGGATTTTCATCTGGGCTACCAAAGCAGAAGCCCTTTTTAAGTTTCTGCTCCAGTCACATGAGAGCTTTATAATGGATGAGGAAAGGCAGCAGACCATCTCACTGGACATTGCCAAGGCAGTAAATAAATTTTCCACTCTGGGCCTCTGCCAGAAGCAGTCCTCATTCTATCGTCCCTGTTGTCCTGGCTGAGGAAAGTCACACGGAGCATTAGTCTCAGTGTCTGGATTATTATACAGGGAAGGCAAAGAGCACCAGAACGAGGAGAGAAGAGTAACCTTCAGCCTGGAAATTCATCCCTGAAGGGTATGTGGAAGGAGGGAAGGCAAAGGGAACAGGATTCTCTCCCTTCCGTATTCTTTGAGACTGCTGCCATATACTCAAAACACTGCTGCCCAGTCCCTTTGGATTGGTTGTATTTTTTCAAATTTTTTATCCTGTACCTTTTATGATTTGTCTGTGTGTTTCAATTCAGGCTGCTTTTCCAGTCTTATGAATATTTCCATTTCTTATAAGCTTTTCTGCAAGCTTTCTCTGAAGGTTTGATTTCCCTTGTAGCCCGGACTTCTAATTCTCTTCTTAATTTGTTTTGCCCTTGTGCCTTTTGCTCACCATGCAAAGAATTCAACTGTTACTGTCTTCAGCCGGGAGGACTAGTGTTGTAAAACATTTTGGTCTCAGTGTGGGAAGGGATAGGCATTTTTAGCCTCTGCTCAAATCAGCTGCCTGATCCCGCAATATATAATACAGCCGTGGCACTTTTAATGCATGGAGGCGTTAATGTCAGTGACCGCCTCATCAGGCAGAGAAAAGTCAAAATGTTCTGCCCTGGATGCTGCCTTGTATGCTGTGGGTGAAGGGCTTCTCTTGCCTCAGCTGGAACCAAATTTTATAGAAGATGTATAAGGATCATCAAATGAGATTTTTTTACAGTACAGTGAAGTATGAATCTAATTGCATCCAGAGTCAAGGAACTGGCACAGAGGTAGGTGCAGGCAAAAAAATAAAAAGCCAACCTGTGTGCTAATATGAAATGCCAGCCATGAGACCATTAGTATCAGAGAGCCCCAGGGCGTTACAGTTGTGCTGAAATTCTCAGGTAAGGCGCATGGGCATTTAATTATATTATCCTAATTTGTATTATTAATGACAACATTAAAGTGCAGGCAGGTGATTTTTTGGAAAATTTAGGAGAATCAAAGATGGTATAAATATTCATTTTCCCTATTTCATCATTTTGCAGAAACATACAGCCAACCATTTATTTAGAAACAGGCCCATAACCGAATCATCATTAAACAGCGAAGAGCGACATGCCCTCAGGAACAGCGCTCAGCAGGCATTTGCATTTTGGCATTGCCCCTTTCTTCCCTGCAGAGCAGTTATTCTGCCAAGTTGAGAATATTGTCCCTGATGTTGGGTGTCTTCTAAAATCAAGCCTGTTCATCTAAGCTGAGTGAAAGTGCCAAGGCGGGCTGTACATCTGTTTTTTGCTAAATCTTCCTCAGTGCTAGGGTAGAATCTCAGCATAGACCAATGCTAATGAGTGAAGGGGAAGTTGAGTAAATGTAAGAATGAACTGGAAAGTCTTTGTGAGAGGAATTCTTCTAATTCTATTTTCATAAAGAAATCATACATCGTCAGGACAATTTAAAAAGTAGAACTCAGACTTCCTGTTCTTTTCCAAATAGATGAATGACTTGGACCAGTGGTCATTCAGCCAAAGACAAAGAGACACACTGAGTCAAAATATGTAGTTTGATTCCTGAAGATGCAGCTGGTGTGTAGTATTCTTTGATGAAGCAAATAAGAAGTTTGCAGTTAACACAAATAGTTATGCCTTTCACTAAAACAAAACAAAACAACGACAACAGCAACAAAAATATTGCCTAGAAAATTGCAGTGAAGTAGGAAAAATCAGGGTGATAAGCCTAAGGGAAAAAGAAAGAGAAAACTTTGGCTGGTTTTACAGGGATACTACTTCAAGACACATTTGGGAAACAAGTTGATGAAAATCCCAAATTCAGCTTTATTTCAGAACAGAATAGTTAATAGTTCCTAAAAATGTATAAAAACATTAAGTGTTTGTATTTTTAAAAAGCATGGATTCTACAGAACATCAGAAAGATTAAATTTGTTTAATGCTTAGCTCATTCTTGGTTTTCACTTGAATGTTTTAAAGTGACAAAAAGAGATGAAAAGGAAGAATATCAGAGAATCAAGACAAGAGTGTGCAAAAAAAAAAAAGGAAAGTTGGAAAGGAAAATGTAAAAAGAAATAAGAGAAAATTAGAGGAGCAATATATTATTATTGTCTAGAGACAAAAGCTCTAAAGATACGGAAAGAGTAATCTGAAAGAGATAACAACCATTTTTGTTATAGAAAGTCTAGGAGAAGTTAAGATGAATATGAAAAAGATTGAGCAGAGAAATGTGCTTGAGCAGATAACACAGGGGAAAATAATAACAAGGTAATAACTTGATAGTGCATACTATGGAGTAGGTACCTGGTCTGAGAATTCCAATATAGTCATTCATCCTAAGCTCCAAGCAAGTCTACTGATAACGGTAAAAGGTCCTATTCTCCTGATTTCACATACGAAAAACCAATACAAACAAAGGCAACCAACTTGCCAAGTTTACAAGTTGATGCCAGGTTGGAGTTCAAACCTCAAAGGTCTACTTTCAGAACTTCTGATCTGTAGTACTGTGTTTCGTGACCTCTCAAGATAAGCAAGACGGGGAAGAGAAACCAGGACAGAACAAGGAAAATACAGGACTTTATGGTGTTCTGTGCTTGGGTTGGGTGGAACAAGTGTTTTTAAGCTTGAAATGGAGCCATCAGCCCTCAGCAGCCTTGCAGCAGAACGTAGAGCCTGGTTCTGTGAGCAGCAGAGAGGGAAATGAATAAATAATTGATTAGGCACAGCGTGCACTGCGAGTGCAGACCTAGAGGGAGGAGAGAGGTCCAGGAGGCAGCGCCAGATGGCAAGGTGTAATGTGTCTGTATTAATAGATGTCTTCATTAGATGACATATTCACAGGAGTCCAGGGCGAGTGCCTTTCAGCGACAGCCAGGAACAGGCAAGGTCTAAGATGAAGGTGATGCTTAGCTGCAAGGCAATGGAAGTGGCAGGTCGGTACAACGGAAGGTGAGGGGCAAAAGCGTCTCAGTTGTAGTAAGAAAAATAACTTACATTTTGAAGGCAATGACTATTGTTTGGTGAGTTCATCTCCAAGTGTATGAAATAGGAGGGTTTCCTGTACCTCTTCACCTCTATTTTGCATTCCTGGTGCAATTTCTCTCTCTTTACTCTTTTTCTGTTCTCAAATATATAGCCATTGTCCATTCCATTTTCTGCTTTAATTGCTGCTTCTACCTTCTCTGTCCTCTTCTTGCTTTTCTTGATGTGTCTTTATTATACCTCTTCCTGGACATTGAACTTCTGGCCATAACCAAAAGTACTTTCTTTTCTAATGCTCTTGCACTTGGTCACAATTGCGGTAGATTTGTCCTGTAGCAATGAACAATTGATGGTCAACACAGAACAGCTCAGCAAATGTTGAGGTTGAAACTTTTATATTACATGTGAATTAATATTGGTGACATTAAGCTTAAATACCCTTGAAATGTTGGCTAAGCAGAAGTTGAATGTTTCAAGGACTTTGGCTCTCTGTACTTTTTATTTATGCAGATATGCACACACACGCACATATGTGTATCTCAAGAGATTAAATATTTTATTATAATTGGAATTCTGTGTGGGCCAAAGCAAAGTTTTATAGGATAATGTTGGGTTTCTGTAGCTATTATCACTGACAAATAATGATGCACTAAGTTATTGCTGTGGGCTTCCCCATTCCCCAGAAAGAAAAAAGTCACCATTTGCAGCACAGTGTTAAATGTACAGAATGTTGATAATAGCACAAAATTTACTGAGTACCAGAACACTACAGGGTATAGTGCTGGCGCCGGGTATCAGGGAATTTAGAAAATTACGTCAGGACACTTAAGTTGCAGTAGAAAATGGGATGCATCGTTAAAACTAAATGAAAGACTTTTAAGATTAGTAACCTAATTCTAAGTCTCCAGTGCTAAAGAGGGGTATTTGAATCATAAGGGTAGGATAAAG